>ONZK01000837.1:207562-219858 GCA_900322385.1 Pharnaceum exiguum | reverse complement strand
AAAAAAAAAAAAAAAGAATACAAAGACCACACATAGGTTATACCTTGGCAATTGCATACATCATGTCTTCATTTGACTTGCCATAAACTGAGAAGTATGTAAACTCATCACCCATATGTCGAATAGTGCTCACTTGAACAAAACCCGGGCATAGCGTGTTGAAGCACCCGGTTTTACCGAATCCATCAGCCTGATTCAGAACAAAGGTTCAATTTCTTGTTTGATAAGAACAATAATCCTAAGATAACCTATAAAGATTGGTGCATGAGAAAATTTCTTACTGTCCACAAACTGAATGTTCGTGCTTTTCTGTCTCCATACAGCGACTCACAAACTGCAATATAAATGATAATTGCGGATTACATAAAATTTAAATCCACTTCAAATGCATCAGTATATATATATACTTGCACAATTCAAGCATCAAATGGTAATGTATGATATCTAAATTAATGGGAGTTAAGGAGAAGTCTAGAGAGAAAAATTAGGAGTTGATCGAGATGGATGTTAATGAAAATAGTGAAATGCTTACAGTGTATCCATATTCAATACTGTTGAACTGACCATCAGCGCGACTACCAATTCGAGCAGAAGCAGTGCTGGTTTGATCTTTGCTCGCCATGGTTAAGTTGAAGAGACTTAGCTGAACTCTAAACCCATGAAGTTCGATCGGATTGTTCTCGGGAGTACTAACTCCTGCATACTGCATATCAAAGAGTTCATAAGTCTTAACGAGTTGTGCTTCTGTAAAGTAACATAAACACTTTAGAACTCGGATTTACATGAGATGCGCCTGTGGGAGGTAATATATTGAACTTGGATTGATAACGGCTCAATGCTGTTTTTGCCCTTATCAAGTCCTCTTTTTGTGTTCTCCGGATGGGAACCGTTCCTGAAGGACATCCTGGAAAACGAGATTCAGAGTCTAGTGTCTTTTGATCATCTTCATCAAAGCCAAGTTTTTGTAGTAGAAGGGAACTAGGTGCCATCTGCAGAAATTATTATCTGATAAGTTCACAAAGTGTTTAATACAAAGGAATAGGGACAATATAGGTAATAATGTACCTGAATTTTGTGATCTTTGAGCAATGGGTGATCAAATGCAGGCTGCTTGTAGATATCAATGCAGTCAATAGTGCTACCATCTTCTTTCTACAGCAAAATTAAACCACTTCTCAAAACGCTATTGGTAAGAAGTAAGAACAGATAAATTCATAACCAAGTGATCGAGGTTAGGAGAGCCTTTGCCAAACAAGGGACACATAATCAGTTAACGAGAGAAAAAACCGTATGTGCCAAGATCCAACTTAAACCAAAAAAGTGTTGGAATATGAGGTGGGTGTTTGTCCCACATTAAAAAAAATAAAGATGCCTTCGGGGTAAGGCTGTGTACATCAGGCTCCCTCGTTACCCCATCTCGGCTGAGCTGCTGTTGTTGTTGTGATATATCAGCCCATAATATACAAAATTATCAATGACATGGTGTCTGATGATTAACTGATGATGTCTTCTTAACTATATAATGTACGTGCTAAAACATACAGCCCTAGCTCTTGAGATTAAAATACTACTCGTACTCTTAGTCTCTTACATGCACAGAAAAACGAAAGCTATTAAGTAGATGATAAAGTACCTGGAAGCTCTGGATGGGTGTCTTGTTCAGGATCTTGAGTTGCGTTTCAAGTTCCAAAATTTCTTCACTTAATAAAGTACTGTAACCAAGCCTGCCTTCAGCTTTGTACAACCCACCACAAAGTGATCCGAAAACTAAACAAGCTACTACAATTCTGAACATTATGATTTGAGAAGCGATAAAAGTCACAGAACCACACTCAGAACCTTTAATTTTGCCAAAATTTTGTCCGCTAGTACTCCCAAATCCCAATATATAAGAGCCTAGAGGTAGTACATTTATATAAATAGAAAAAAAAAATAATTGCAAAGAACTTACAAAGAAACAAATACCTGTGCAGACCTCATTCCTACTTTCCTAGTAAAGACATTACTTTCCTAGTGAATAATTTGATTTGGAAAGTATGTAAAAGTAAATTAGGAAACAAACCCTTTCTATTCACAGCCTTGGTTTCTAAAAAAATAAAATTCTGCAGAAATATAGATTCTAGAAAGCCAAAAGGGGGTGAACTTTAGGCGATGGAACTGGTATTTACACCCCCATGAGAATGACTTTAAAATAAAAAGTACTAGAACTGATCGAAAACCTATATTTTTCCAAATCACTAATTGTTTTGGTGTCGAGGGAGGCATTGAGGCCGGTAAGAATCGAGCTCCAACCTTAAGGGTTGAAGGTGTGCTCTCTACCACTTGAGCAACTCTCTCTTCTTTCCAAATCACTAATTTGTATCCAAGTAGAGGTGTCAAATAGTACCAGGAGACATGTGAACTATTTGCATTATTTGTGCACATTCACTGATGGATAGTCATATACTCTTTTCACTTACAATTTTTACACCTTATTATCCTTGCTAATTATACTTTATTTGCGCAATTTACTTTTATTATTGTCAATTATACATGCCAACAATATATACTCCGTATATGAACTACGGAGTACATTAGAAGAGTAGCGAATGCACAAGGCGGAGATCCCAAGCAAGTGTCAATTAACTCCCAAAGTAGTTATGATCTTGAACAGATGATCCAATGACCAATCTCCAAGCAGCATGCTGAGTTAGTGAAATTACACTCTGCAATAAACAAATAAGAAACTCAGTGGGATCGCCCCCGTTGCACACCCGTCAAAAGAAACAGTTGACACACATGTATCTAGATGACTAAATTACCTCTTCTTATTATCTAATTTTCTCTCCTGTTCCAACCTCACGAACAAGCTTCCATCATATATACCTCTGATTGTTTCTTTCTGCAACATGCCATTGCTGTCACTGCAAAGAAAATAGAGTATCTTCCATTCTCCATAAGCCAATAACCTGAGACAAATTAAAATCACGTCTTCCTATCATTAATATCTTTTATCACAACGCCTCTTACATTTTATCTTGAAAGATTTTAGTGAAAGAATAGTACTACTTAGCACTTACCACCCAATTATGTCCAAAGGGTCTCTATTTGCACTAAGCATCTCGTTAAGTTCTTCATTTGAGAGAGCATTTGGATCTGTATGTGCATGCAAGCTAAACATTTCTTCAAATTTGGATGGAACAAACCTGTCGAATACATGTAGCTAGAGCTTAATGTGATCATTCGAAATATAAGAAACAAAATTAATTACTAAGTGTTAAACACTACGTTTGCATTTGGCTATGCATAATATTTGAACGTCCAAACTCCAAACATTATCACATTATCAAAAGTTACAACATAGCCAAGGATAAAAGAAAAATACCTTCCTTCTTCATCATAAACATCGGTGTCACTTCCATGCTTGCATTTAGTTATGTGTTCAATCTCAATGGGAAAAAGCAGTGATGGAAACTTACCCTGCATGTATAATAACAGCACAAGTTATCCAAATATGATGATTTAACAAAACTTCATGATCAGAAAAACTAGTTACATTTGGTGAGAGCATATCATGTGAAATGTCAAAATATGAGCCAAAAGGAAATCATAGAAATCGGAGAGAAATACCGGGCGACTAAATGGGCTAAGTAAAAAGTTGATGAGAAAGCCAGCAGCAGCTGAGAAAAACAACCCAAATCCAATTGCTCGGAAGCCTACAAGTCATCATAATCATGTATACACGCCGGATATATTTTCATAGTCAAAATGTACTATTGAGATCAATATATAGGAGTATAGGACTGTGAGTTATTATAGTTCACTACTGACTATTCAATTTGGAGTAACTCAAAATCCCGATTTACCATCTAATTGGAGATTTACCTTCGAAGGTCTCCCAAGGATAAATGATGCCGTTGTTGTCCCTGTCGAAGAAGGCAGCATGTTTCGCAAGCACATTGTCCTCTGCTACATCAACCGCTGCACATATTGGTGACAATGATCATCAACCCAAGAACAAGAACTTTGCTTCACAGTCCTAATGTATTTAACGAGTTTGTGCGTATATTGTGAACATTTTTTTTCTAAAGCTAATACGTCAAAAAATAAAAAAGCATACCAACTGAAGGAGTAGCCATATTAACAAGAATTGTTTCCGCAGGAAATTAAATATAGGAAAGCGGGGAAATGTAGTTCAATTTATGATGGAGATAGTAAGCAGTAGGAAAGTTTTATAGATATGATGCAAATCATGCTTTTTTCATGAAACTAAGCTTCACACTTCACACATGTTTGTTGTATATATGCCGTGAGAAACTTGTTGCTGGCTTGCTGCTAAGCTAGTCTGCTACGGTCCAGTACCCCAGTTTCATATTATTGTTGTATTATTATGGGTTATTGATGACAGGCAGTATAATCATTCTTCAATTCCTAAGACTAGCTATATCAACCATCAAACAAAGAATAAATTTGATCTTTGATTGGCAACGTTTGGATGTTGATGATAAAATCATTGTTGGAGACGTTCTATGTGAGTAAAACTTTTAAATCTTTTCTTCCTTTTTCTCCCCTTGGGTCAGGTTCCTTGAAATGCTGGTTCCCATGTTCTACTCCCCCTCCCTTGATACTAGGAAAATGTGTGGGCAGATTGCATGGCTAGTGTAACAGTAGTAGCCACTTGTTATCTATGTTATCACAGACTGCACTCTGCTTATACCTAAATGTCACTCAAATATCAAGGCGCGCACTACGTTCTTGTGTTTTTGACTAAACATAATAGCATGTAACAAATCACATGTCTTCTTTATCACTAATTTTTGATTTCACTTCTTTATCAGAATGTTGTTGTCTACAGTATTAATGTGAGCCATAATCATTAATCAGTCCTATCCACTAACAAAAGCTATTTTTGGGCCTTGGTCATAATAATTATTTATAATCTTCTTAACATGGACTAGAGCAAAATGGCTATGAAAATCTTCTAACGCTTCTTATTTTTGATGAAGTTGTTGGAAGCCAAAACTTCAATGCAACAATTGGTTAACTCGCGAACATGTACAACCTCTCTGTTTTCTTAAACAGGGGTATGGTTGCGTATATCCTAACCCGAGTACCCTCATTGAATGGGGATTTACACCCGTTCGTTGTTGTTGTTGTTGTTGTTGTTGTAATCTTCTTAACATCTTTGTTTGCAGTGTTTCAATTCATCATACCATAGTGACATAGTGTATGTGAGCTGACAGAAGAAGAATATAAGGGGTGAACCACAACGAATGCCCTTCTAAGAAGTACATCAGGAAACGCGACATTCTCCTTAACAGAGCCGGGTGACAGATAATTCACCTGTGGCAACGGTTGCACTGCCTTGGGGGTATGAAGCTTCATGCACATGTTGAACTAAATTCCACTAACACTGCACCAATTGGAGCACCCAAAGCAGCACCTGGACTTGCAAGTTCACTCCGTGGGACAACTTCAAAGAGTGGCAACCCTTCATTTTCCTCTTCAGCTGAGTTGATAAACTTAGTCAACCTTTCTTCCTGTGTTTGCTTGGTCATATGGGCTGTTTGATTTCTTGAGAAACCTGCTTCAGAATAGTGACTAGCAGGGCCGTATTTTGACCCGTGCAAGGCGTTCGCTCGCACAGGGCCCTAAAGTCGTAAGGGCCCAATTTTTCAGTATGAAATATAGTATAACAAAGATACAGTGCATTATTAAGTTATATCTTTGTGGTAAAACGTTAATTTATGTTATATTTTGAACATTTTTGTTCTTTCTTACTTGATATTCTTAGTGTATGCTTTCATATTCATTCTTAAAATATTTATATTTAACTCTTTACTGAAATATAAAAAGATAAAATAAGTTTGTTGGGGCCTTTATTTTTGTATCGCACAGGGCCTTATTTACTCACGGTACGGCCCTGGTGACTAGAAATAGTGTTCGTTATTTTGTGATGGTTTGAATCCATATGTGGTTATACTGGCTGGAAATAGTGTTCGTTCTTTACCTGGCTGGATCATTATCAAATATCTTGTTTGTACTATGAAGTTATGATATATAAGAGAACAGATACGTTATATCATTCAGATTAATGTTTCTTTTGCCCCCCCCCCAGGCCCCAACACAACAATACACAACAGTCCAGTGTAATCCCTATTCCACGGCGGTGCTACCTCCTCCTATTTATTATTTACCCAATGTTGATCGATTATTGCCGATCCCAATCAATTTTGCGATTTAGGCTATGTTGTTGTTGACTTGACTATTGCAAGTATCTTTGAGGGTTGTTCTAGTATTGTTCTCTTTAAGCAGCGCATATCATGATTATGGCTTGGCGCAGAATTTGCGTACAAGGATTAGGTCTGTTTCAACCGCATATTGCAAACATGGGTGTATTGAGGAGGGGAATGAGCTCTTTCACAAGATGATGGAAAGGATTTAATATGTGGTATAATGGAGCCATACAGGGCAATTCTGTTGTTTTGATATATGTCCTTGCCGAAAAAAGTCCACCAAAGAATTCTACATTTCTTTCCTTTTCATTTTCTTCCTTCAATGGCAAGCATCACCCTTTGCTCGTATTTCATTTTAGTGCTCTTCATATTAAAATTTTCTTTTAATTAGAACTTCATGTTTAACATTATAGAAAAATTTGTGTAAACCTATTTCATGATATGAGACTTGGTGGGAGGGGTTATTATAGTTTGTTCGATGGGTTATTATTGTGTACAGACCTGTCAGTTCGGGCGGGCGAATCGGGCTCGGGTCGTGTCAATAAGTTTTGGGTCATTTTTCGGGCCGGCGGCTACGGGTTCGGATCGGCCCGGCGGGTTAAGGTCGCCTTTTTTATTTTTGAAAAAAATCTCTAAAATGAAAGTATATAATCTTTTTAATTTATTTTTTTTACAAAAAATATCACTATGGGTATTTATAAATAGTGGACGAAAAGTTACAATTTTTATAATTTTTTCTAACTTTATTTATAATTAGAAAATTAATATTAAATAATATAATAAAAAATATTTAAAAAAGTTGCCCTCAAATTTATGTCTGTGCAAGTGTGCAACCCCATTACATATGGTGTCGATCTGGCTTATTTTAAGTCGAAACAACATCATTTTGGTGTTTCGAGGGATACAAAATAAAAGAAAAAGTGTACGATTTTTGTCCAATTTAACCCAACGGGTCGACCCTAACCCGCTTGACCCAAATAATTTCGGGTCAAACGGGTTCGAGTCACTTTCGGATTCGGGTCCAAATTTTCGGGTTTGAGACCCTAAAATCTGGGCTGGGTCGGGTCTTTGGGCCGGGTCATTTTTGACCGGTCTAATTGTGTACATGAGGGATCATTACTATTAAGTCTCATATACGAAACGGGTTCACGCAATTTTATGTGTTAATATTAAGTATAATAGTACCTCTAATTTGGTACAAATAATCACAAAAATTATAAATGTGACATGAATGTTGAGATCTTTAGATTACCTATGCATTATCGTCATAGCTAGATATTATCATATTAACTAAGTTTCTTCTCAAAAAAAAAAAAAAAATTAACTAAGTTTGTTTTGGACACAATTGCTATTGGAAACAATTTTTTTTGTCCTGTTATTCAATTCAATTTTATTGTTTGGGTGGTAACACAGTAAAATTAGATTTATCCCCTTAAGCTCTCAAAAAAATAAAAATTATAGCCCCTTAAAAATTCGTACCGTTAGATGCCAACTGTACCACATGTTAATTTCCCACAACACCTCTATATATTATCTCTGATTTTCTTTCCCTTGATTATTTTGCATGCTAAACTCTGTTCTTACGATAGAAAGATTCATCACGTTTTTTCGTAACACCTATATCTCATTCTCGATCTTTAACGTTCTTGAACTGATAATCAAGACTGGAAGATGTCAGACATTCCTGATGATGTCTTACTGGAAATTTTCACCAGATGTGATGATTTGAGAGTAAGAGGCAGGATTAGTATTCTGTCCAAGAAATGGAAGAGTTTATGGCAATCAAGCCCAAATCTTGAATTCAATCCTTTCTATAATATATTGAGAGATCATGAAGACCCATACTACTCAACTATTAAGAAGAAGTTCATCTTTGATGAGAAGCACCGTGAGTGGTATTTTGACTTCATTGACAAAACAATGAAAAGGTTCTCTCATGGAACTCTATATAGTCTTAAGTTGAAAGTACCAGAGGTGAGTACGAAATTGGCTCCGAAAATCGATGAGTGGATCAAAGTGGCATTGCAAAAGAAGGTGAATCTCTTGGAAGTTGTCGCAATAAACAATACACCACCGAAATACACAATTTGTGATGACTTATTTTATTCGGATTCATTGAGGTCTTTAACATGTGAAAAGATAAAAGTGCCACATTGTGAGACCATTGGGGCTACTGGTCTTCTGAAATTCAGATTACACGATGCACATGTTGATGAAGGGATGATTCAGCGTATTATGGAATTTTGTCCTTTGATTGATTTGGATTTTGACGGTGTGAAAAAAATATCATTCCCCGCTGCTGCTCGTGAACCTAGTCTTATAGCTTTACATGTATGGAACGTCACATTAGATTGGGATAATCTTGAAGCACTTAAGAATTTGAGGATTTTAGAAGTATTTAAATCTTCATGTTCGGGATATTTTATGGAGAAGCTGGTTTCTGCTCTTCTGAAGTTAGAAATATTAAGTATTCAGGATTCTGATATGGGAAGAAAGTTAAGGATATCCAGTGAGTCACTGAAGGAACTAGAGTTAAAGAATTGTACAAATCTCAATTCTATAACTATCCTATGCCAGAATTTGGTCTCTTTAGGTATGTGGTGTGATAATGTCCCAAATTTGAATCTGTTGAGTACGAGCGACGTCTGTCATGGCTTTTTTGGCGTCCGCCCTGTCAGTGTTAGTTCTTCATGGTTTATCGACCTTCAGAATATTCTAAAAATCTTTGGACAATTAGTTGACTGATGAGCAGCATACTGAGACTATAGTTACATAATGCAGTAATGATTCTTTGCACAATTAGTCATCATAGAGAGGGTAACATCAGCACAATTGCTTCGCTTCTGCACCCCAATATAATGCAACCCTTATCTCCAATTGTGATGAATCCGATAGCAATTTGGAGTGATCGACACCAAGAACCTCAATCCGCTTCAAAACATGTCTCCGACATTGCACCATAGACTTGAGAGCATCCAAAATTTTCTAGCGAGAAAAATAAATTTGCAAATAAAACATTAGAAACCAACTTAGTAACTTCAAGCTAGTTCTAAACTTTTCTACCACTAACTTAATGAAGCACAAATCCAATGCAATTTAAGCAGAAGAAACATCAAATCAATTAGCAGCATACCTTAGGAGTCTTCCCATCACCACAAGATTGGCATATAGATAGCACCTCAGGGTGGAAGCACCTAATCAAATACTCAACCAAAGGCGAAACTACTGTATCCTCTAGAGGCCATGAATCCGTTGATCGCAGCTTCAACTCTTTGAGCATATAAGGAGCTTCATTATGAATCCTGTCAGCCTTATTGATCCACGCAATCTTTCAACCAGATAAAGGGACACATAAATACACACAACTTATAATACAATAAAAAAGGAGGATAAAACTAGTCCATTATCAGTAAAAAGACACAATATAGTTCATGAAACAAGCGCATAATGACTTCTCTGATTCTCTCGTATTTCTCTATCTCCTTCCATTGTTATTTTTTTATGTCATTGTATTATGTTAACCTGAGGTTAAAGAGAAGTTTAAATGTGACTAGTCAAAAAGCAAAGGATGATTTACCTTTTTCCTCCCCAAGTTGCTCCAATCAAACTGCAACATTACTGCATTATGTAACTATAGTCTCTGTCTCAGTATGCTGCTCATCAGTCAGATACTTTATCTTATTGTTCTAGGCAGTGTCAAATTCTATATCGGCTTTCTGCTATCATCAACATATGCGTTGTCCCTCGCCCATGAATCAAGTTCAGTACTTATATAGTTATATCCCAACCAGAGCTGTCACCAACCATGTATATTGTAGCTCTACATCCAACAGCCAGGCACATCAGTACACAAAATGCCAGCAAATGAAGCTTCGCCATGCTCATTACACGACCAGGCTGAAACAAAGAACACTGACTTATTACTTATTAAGCATATTAATACCAATGAGAATGTCATTTATATCATTCAGATGACCCAACTTTTCATAGACATGATTCATTTAGGCCCTCCAACAGACTGCATTTGACATATTAGATATAAGTGGGCAGTCAGATTCAACCACTACCTGATATAGGATAGTTCAAGTTAGACAGGACTTATTAAACTTTCTGGTGATATACAAGTCAAACAAACTTTTTAAGAGTTGATATGCAAGAAGAAAAAAAACCTATCTTCAGAAATTATATTATGAGACACATGAAAGACAAACTTGGCAAACCAGTGTATACACTGCATGCTAAATTTTAATCTACTGCATACATATCAGTCTTGGTGTCTCAGCCTCCATCACGATCAATTCAGAAGCTATATGATAGAAGATAAAGCAGGCGAGATGATAAGTGGAAGCAATATCAGACAATTATATACTCATATGCCGTTCCGATTTGTCATTGTAAAGTATATATAAGCAAAAAAAAGAAAAAAACATGAATAGCCATTAGTCAAGAAGTACTACTCCATTTTCATGCCATTCCGGAGTACTATATTCATAAAACAATAAACAATCCATTTAAACAAAATAACAATCAAGGAAGAAAAGAAAACAGACAACAAAATGAGAACCTCTGGGTGCTTACGGTCTCTGACAAGAAACACATGAACAACATTCTGAAGCTCAATCCAGCTCATCCAGGTTCCTTGCCTACCTTTTTTAGCTTCATCAACTTTATCACCTGTTCCGCATCATCTGTTTTTCCGAGCACGGCGTAAATCCTTGACAGCAAAACGTAAGCAGATGATTCTTTAGAGCCTAGTTCCATCAGCTTCTCCCCTGCATAGGCTCCAAGTTCATATTGACGATGATTGACATGCACCCAATAAATTTCGCCACAAACACATTCCATGGTCCAAAGTCGCTGACTCAATGAAGTCCTTTGCTTCAGTTAACCTTCCAGCACGGCTATAAACATCAACCATACATGCATAATGCTCTAATCTTGGCACAATGCCGGGGTCTTTTGACATCATGCAGAAGTAACCCTGGGCTCTTTCTACCAATCCATTGTGGCTACAAGCAGACAGAACATTGACAAAAGTGACGTGATCAGGCTTCACACCCGCTGTTCTCATCTTCTCAAAGAGCTCCAAAGCGTTATCACTGCATCCATTTTGAGCAAGGCCAGAAATCATGGCATTCCACGATATCACATCCCTTTCATTCATCCTCCGAAAGGCCTCATTACCCTCATCAACGCAACCACATTTAGCATACATAGTTGAAAGAGCACTTCCCAATCGCAACTTTACCACCAAGTCCATACTTTATCGCATGGGCATGGATTTGCTTTCCCTGCTCCAAAGCAGCAAGGCTTGAACATCCTTTCAAGGCACTGGCAATTGTGAGGTCATTGGGTTGAATTTCCTTGGCCCTCATCTTTCCTTACAGACTCAAAGCTTCCTCATTGTCCCCATTATGTACATACCCAGCTACCATCGAGGTCCACAAAACAACATCCGGCTCTTTTAGAAAGTCAAAGCCTTGACGAGCATCTGCAATGCTACCACAATTAGCATACATATTCACCAGTGCAGTTCCTACAAAAACTTGATTCTCAAACCCCATTTTAACCGAATAAGAATGAAGTTGCCTCCCTTCCTCAATAGCACTAATATTACCACATGCATTAATCATCCCAACAAACGTATACTCACTTGGTCTAACCCCAGAACAATCCATCTCAGAAAACACCTCCAAAGCTCTCTGATTCTCCCCACTCTGCGCCAACCCAGTAACCATAGCCGACCACATGATAGGACTCTTATCACACGACATCTCAAACACCCGAACCACATCAACCACACACCCACATTTCAAAAATACATAGTAATCAAACAATTCTTAACTTCCCCAACATCAACCACTCCAACTTTAACCGTGAACACCCCTACCACACTCAACAAACTCAACCCTACTAACCGAGCTAACAACACTGGTCAACAAATGAACACTCCCTCTATCCTCCTCCCCACCCTCACCAACAACCCCCTTAAAAACCCGAAAAACCTCATCAACCATCCCACTTCTACAAAACCCAGAAGCCATAATCGCCCACGTAAACGAATTCCTCTCAGGCAATTCG
>ONZK01000837.1:182132-203873 GCA_900322385.1 Pharnaceum exiguum | reverse complement strand
TGCATACTCTCCTTTAAAAAAAAACAAATTAAACAAAAAACCTAAGTAATTATTAGTTTTTCTAAAAAAAAAACTTCCTTTTCTCTTCTCTCATCTCCTACCCACGTATCTCACCTCTTCCCTCACCAATTCCACTCTCTCTCCTCACAAATTTCCAATCAAACTTCCATTCCACACTCTTTTCTCACTCAATTCTCCTACTTATAAAATAAACCCAACTTCACCATTTCTTACTCATTGTTTTACTATCTCTCTCCAAAACAAACCCTCATTTCACCTTTTCTCCTAAAAAAACCCTAATCGCACTCTCTCTCCTCAAATAAAAAACCAAATCGTTGTCACAAAATAAAGGGGTCACCAAATAACTTGGGCCACAAATTGGTCTTCAGGGGTAACCAATCAGAATTTAGGGGGTGACGAAATGGTGTAAAGGGTTACAAATTTAACTCCATGAGTCACAAATTATGGGGTGGTTGATACGACCGTGAACCGACGACGTTCAAGGGTGGTGGTTATGGGGGCAGCGGTGATAAGCGGTGGGGAGGTGGTTGTTGAGGATGGAGAGAGAATGGTGTGGATTGGTGAGGAGACAGAAAGTAAATCTAACTTGTTTTTTTTCCTTTTGTTTTTCTATTTAAATGGGTTTTTGCATTGTTTCTTTTAGTGTGGGGATTGATGGTGGCGCGCGGTGACTGATCGGCTACACAATAATGAATCTTCGACTACACAATAATAACCTTTCGTCTACACAATAATGACCCCTATCAACCAGTCTCATTTAAGAAACGGGTTCACCCAAATTTTTCTATTAAAATCCAGTATCATATATAAAACGGATTCACACAACTTTTTGTGAAAATAAAGCTGTTAATTTCAACTTTCAGCAATGTCTTAATTTTTGTGGTCTTTTTGATATGAAAAGTAAAGGTCTTTTCTTTACTTGGAATAATAAAAGACACATTGGGACAAAAAGTTATAGCAAATTGGATAGAGCTCTCATAAATAATAAATGGTTGAATGAGATGACTGATGCTATTATGGAAGTTCTCCCAGAAGGATATTTTGATCACTGCCCTCTAGTGATTCAATTTATTCAGAACATATGGGAAGGAAAAAAAACCATTTAAATTCTTTAATATGTGGGTGTATCATGATAGCTACAGTCAAGTGGTGGAAAGCAGCTGGAAGAATGGGAAACATGGCAGCAAGATGTTCATTTTGTTTGAAAAATTGAAACAATTGAAACCAAAGCTCAAAGAACTGAATAGAAGGCATTTCTCCAGCATTGAACAACAATTTCATGATGTTAGGGAGAAACTGTATTTAGTTCAAATGCAACTGTAGGACAACATGCTTGATCCTGCTTTACTTGAGTTAGAATCAAAACTGAGAGAGCTATACAAAGAAAGAATGTTAGCTCACAACAGTTTTGTAGCTCAAAAGGCCAAAGTACACTGGTTACAACAGGGAGATCAAAATACTCACTTCTTTCATCAACAATTGAGAGTGAGAAGATACCAAAACAGAATCATTGATGTAAAAGATCTTAATGGGAAACTGTGTTCTACTCAGACTGAAATTGAACAAGCTTTCCTAGTTTATTATCAAGATTTGCTTGGGAAAAAGAAAGGGGATATGGTGCCTATAAATGCAGCAGTGATGAGCAAATGGGAGGTCTTTCCTGCAGAGATGAATGATCAATTCTGCAAACCATTTACTGCAGCAGAAATCAAGGCAGCATGTTTCAGTATTGAAAGCAATAAGGCCGCGGGACCTGATGGTTACAGCAGTGAATTTTTTAAGAAGAGTTGGGAGATTGTTGGGGAAGATGTGATAGCAGCTGTGTCTGAATTTTTCCAATCAGGTAAGCTTTTAAAAGCTTATAATGTTACTGTAATTATTTTAATCCCCAAAGTAAAACAACCTGTGTCAGTAACAGAATATAGGCCCATAGCTTGTTGTAATACAATCTATAAGATCATTTCTAAACTGCTATGTTCAAGATTGAAATTGGTTTTACCTTTGATAGTTGCTCAAAATCAAAGTGGATTTATAGAGGGAAGAAATATTGTACATAACATTTTAATTTGACAAGATCTTGTTAGACATTTTAATAGGAAAAATGGCAAATCTAAATGTTTGATTAAGATTGATCTTAGGAAAGCTTATGATTCAGTTGATTATGGTTTTTTTGAAGAGTCTTATGATGGCTATGAAGTTTCCTATGAAGTTCATCACATGGATAATGGAATGTGTCTCCTCTCCATCTTTTACGCTTATGATCAATGGTTCTCCTTGTGGCTTTTTCCAAGGGAAACAAGGGCTTAGACAGGGTGACCCTTTATCACCTCTTTGATTTGTGCTATGTATGGATTACTTGAGTAGAATAATGAGAGTGGTGAGCGAAAAATCAGATTTTGTATATTTCCCTAATTGTAAAGCTCTTAAATTGAATCATTTAATGTTTACAGATGATTTAATTTTATTTAGTAAGGGAGATTACAAATCTGTCATGCTCTTATTAAGTGGAATGAAGCTTTTCTCTTGCTCATCTGGCCTTGAAGTGAATTATCAGAAATCTGCCATCGATAGTCACTGTATGAATGGGGAAATATTGGAGAATATCACTGCAGCTTCTGGGTTACAAACTGAACAACTCCCCTTTAAGTATCTTGGTGTAACAGTGAAGGGGACAAGATTGAATATCAGTGATACAAGAGTATTGATTGAAAGAATAACTAGCAAGATAAGGGTGTGGGGAACTAGAAATCTTTCTTATGCAGCTAGAGTAACTTTGATTAATGCTGTTTTGATGTATATTCATAGCTACTGGGCTAGAGTTTTCATTCTACCCAAGGGAGTTTTGAAGGAAATCATACAGATTAGTAGGAATTTCTTGTGGTCAGGTGATTCTAACTACAGAAAAACTCCTCTAGTTGTTTGGGACTGGGTGTGTAAGCAGAAAAAGCATGGTGGCCTAGATATCATTGAATGCATAAATGCTAATACAGCTGCAATAGCTAAATTAGTGTGGGATATTGCATCCAAAGAAGACTTATTATGGGTCAAATGGGTGAACCATGTTTACCTAGCTTGCTGGGCAAAATTGGAAAAATTACCAACCAAAGGGTGACTAGCAACAAGCAGTTCACCACTAATTCTGCATACAAATGGTTGATTGGAGATGCTGAAAAAGTATGGTGGTGGCAATGGGTTTGGAATGGCTTAAATGTTGCAAAACATTCTATTATCTGCTGGATTGCTTCCCATGATAAACTGCAGACCAGAAGCAAGCTCTATAAGATAAGAGTGACTGATACTAAACTCTGTCCCTTGTGTGAAGCAGAAAAAGAAACAAGAGATCATTTGTTCTTTACCTGTTCTTTCTCCAAACTGTGTCTGCAAGAATGGAGAGACAAAATAGGCTTCAGGAACAATTGCCATGAAATGCTGCCCATAGTTAAATGCATACAGAGGAGGGTGCAAGGAAAAATCAAGAGAAAAATGTTATTCTCCTCACTAATAGCACTGTCTTATCATATGGTGAGTAAGGAACATGGCTGTGTGGGAGAAGAAACTGATTCCACCATCTCGAGTTCTTCAGGTGAGCAAGATAGAAGCTGCTGCAGTGATTCGATACAAAGTGAAGAAATGGAAATGAAGATGTAGCTTGGTTTCGAAAATTTTGTAATTAATTTCTGTTTTTAGTATAGCTTTTGGCCATATAGGGTTGATTAGTACCCTTCATAGAAGGTGGCTTTTAAATCTCCCTATACTGGTATTGTAAATAACAGTTTTGAGCTTTAATGAAATTTACTTACTGATTTACCGATAAAAAAAAAAGTTGTTAATTTCTTAATCGATACACCAAAAACAAAAAACTTCAAACAAACTAATTCTACATTTATTTTATTCCTAATAGTAAACAAAAAAAAGAAACTTTCAATTTGTTTTTTGGAAATACTAAATTTTCATAACAGCTCTGTACCTCTCGTTATCTTAGGCTGGTAAAATAAAATAATAGAGCCCAATGGGCCATCAGCCCCTCACCATCATGTTACAGTGTTACCTAGTAGGCTAGTATATGTACTTGCCGACTAAAAAAGAATACTTTTCTTTTCTTTTTTTATGGAAAAGAGTATATATACTGACATGCGGATCGGAGAACGATAGGTCAACTCAAGAGCAATTTTTTTCAGCTCAACATAATGCAGAGGACAGAAGCCAAGCGAGACGATATTTATTCTTGGGAAGAGGTCATCCCAGAAGAAATAGCCACAGAAATTTTCTATTGGTTATCCGTAAAGTCATTAGCAAGATGTCAATTGGTGTGCAAGACATGGTACGTTATTATTTCTAACCCAAGGTTTGCCGAGTCTCATGCCCTAGCCTCAAGGAACGCAAAAATAACCATTCTTTATGTGAGTTATAACACTTCGTTTGCGAATTCTTCCTCGCTAAAACTATGTGATAGTGATTTTGTGCTTTCTCAAGGCTTAAGTCTAACCCTATTTGTCTGCCCTTTCCCTATTAGTACTATTATTGGATCATCACATGGTCTAATAGTTCAAATAGATGATAGGGCTTTATATCTCGGGAACCCTGTTACTAAAAAAAGTATGAAAATCACATACCCTTCATCCTTTGAAAAGTTGAAACCGTACAAATTAAACATTCAAGCATCCTGGTTTGGGTTCGATCCCTCTGTCAAGGACTACAAAATCGTGTTGGTACAATTTGATTTTGATGAAATTATGGAATCACGGTGTCCTTTGATCGAAGTCTATGTATACACTATGAGGAAAGCTGCATGGAAAGTATTGAAAAGACGTATGGCTAGTGATATGGTCAATGAACTTCAAGGATGCTCGAACGCATTTTTTTGTACGTCCCTGTTATTTAATGATGTGTTACATTTTATCCCTTGTCACGGTATTTTTTTTATTTATTACTTTGATTTGATCAAAGAAACCATGATAGAAATAATCCCAAATGCCTTTCCCGCACATGATGACCCTCGATTACACGAAGTCAAGCAAACAATTGGTGTCGTTCAAGATAAACTATGTGTTTGTCGCTTTTACGATTGGTATACAATTAGAATGTTGGAGGTGTGGATGTTGGAACAATATGGTAAATGGGATAGTTGGAAAACGCTCTACAAGGTTGATTTAGGACTTCCTTTCATCAAAGGCCTTTATAATAACCTTCTGAGCTTTACATTAAGTGGTCAAGTATTGGTATCTTCTGGAGACAAAATTGTGGTGATTCACCCGGCGAGACAATGTTATTACGTCCATGGAACAACTGTAGATTTGGTATACTATTATATGGAGAACTTTGTTGAAAGCCTTATTTCTCCATTCGCTATAGCTAGGAGTGACTGAGAGTAAGATAGTTAGTACGTACGTAAATCTGCAAGAAAACAATAATGGAGATATGTACATCTGTATTGGCATTACAGCACAAAAGTCTGTCTCGAATATATATCTGTTCACCAGTTGTTGTTTAGCGACTATTTGTTACGGATCAATGTACCATTTCACTGTATTCTAATTAACTTCATATTATTTTTTTTGTTTTTTTAAGATGAAAGATTAAACCTTTTAAGTTTGCTCTTAAGTAATGCGCCTCGCGTAGAAGTAATATACTAGTCGTAATATACACGATGCTAGTTTTACTTCTAGCATAAATTGATCTGAGGCCCCGCACAACCTCGTACTCCGTAGTGGACTAGTAGAGACCGCCAAGAGTAGTCTCGTTTCTTAATAAAAACAAAAAGAATCAAAATTTCCAAATACTGAAAGACCTTTTCAAAAGTATTTTGATCATCACGTGGTATATGAATAGCATAGTTCAGACAACTATCAAAAAATATTATCTAAAGGTACATTGCATGGTCCTTTCCTCCGGAAGGATGGGTGAAGCTAATGTCGATGGGGCTTCTAATAATAATCCAGGTGTAGCAGGAGGCGGTGGTATCTTCAGAGCACATAATGGTGCCTTCATTAGAGCCTTTAAGCCCGATTTGGATGGTGCATGATAGAATTCTAAGATTACTAGAGAGAGAAGAGAGGAGAAGATTTCACTGTTTATTGATAATGAATTCTCTCAAGTTTAGAATTGCACCAAGCTAGCTTATATAGCCTACCTAGCTCTTTATTCTGTTACAGCTCATAATGAACAATGCTATATTTCTAAAACAGAATTCTAACTAACTTGTAACAAACTAATGATGTGGCAGCTGAGCTGGCCAACACCCCCCCTCAAGCTTGGAAGCCTTCATGAGGGAGCATGCCAAGCTTGTGTAAAAGAGTCCAATGTTGGGTAGATGGTAAGACCTTTGTCAGAACATCAGCAAGCTGTGAAGTGGTAGCTGTGTATGACAACTCCAGTAGGCCTTCCATAACCTTCTCACGCGTAAAATGACAGTCTATCTCAATGTGTTTAGTGCGATCATGAAAAACGGGGTTTCGAGCAATGTGTAATGCAGACTGATTGTCGCAGTAAAGAGTAATAGGTTTCAGATTATCAACTCCAAGTTCCTCCAGTAATCGAACTAACCATGTTATCTCTGAAGCAACGTTTTGCATTGCACGATATTCAGCCTCAGCTGATGATTTGGATACTGTAGACTGTTTCTTTGATTTCCAACTGATTGGAGATTGTCCAAACATCATCAAATAACCCGTAATTGATCTTCTTGTAGTAGGGCAAGCGGCCCAATCAGAGTCGGAGTAAGCAGCTAATGTTAATCGATCAGCTGCTCGTAGAATGATGCCTTGTCCTGAAGTTCCTTTGACATACTTCAGAAGATGTTCCAATGCTTCATGTGAACTGAAGTGGGAGACTGCATGAATTGACTTAAATGCTGAACAACAAAACATAAGTCAGGTCTTATATGAGTGAGAAAATTCAATTTCCCAATTCTCACTCATTCTGTAGACTGTTGGATCAAGTAATTTTTCACCATCTGTTGGAGACAACTTGCAATGCAGAGGGAGTGGAGTTACAGTAGCTTTGCAGTCGAGAAAACCAGTGTCAGTAATGAGATCATGAGTGAATTTCTTTTGCGTCAAAGAATAACCATCAGGAAGCTTAATAACTTCAATGCCAAGAAAATAATGAAGATATCCCAAATCTTTGATACCAAACTGACTTTGTAACTGAGCTTTCAATATACTAACATCTGAATCACTATCACCAGTGACCATTATGTCATCAACATAAACGGCAATGATGGTAATACTGCTGGAAGTCTTTTTAATGAAAAGAGAATAGTCATTCTTCGACTGGAAATAACCCAAATGCAACAAGAAGATGCACAATTTAGCAAACCATTGACGCGAAGCCTGCTTTAACCCATATAATGATTTGAGTAATCTGCATACTTTGTTGTAAAGATTAGGAATTCCAGCCGGCATTTTCATATATACTTCCTCTTGCAAATCAACATGCAGAAAAGCATTGTTTACATCTAATTGGAAGATAAACCAATTTCTTGTAGCGGCTATAGCAATGACAGTCCTGATAGTCTGCATTTTCACAACAGGACTGAACACTTCAATGTAATCGATTCCTGGTAGCTGAGTATTGCCACAAGCAACAAGACGAGCTTTGAACCTCTCTAGGTCACCAGTAGACCTGAATTTCAACTTATACACCCACTTTGAACCAATAGCCTTCTTTCCAACAGGCAAGTCGACTTCTATCCAAGTCTTATTGGCTCGAAGAGCTTCGATTTTTGTATTCATTGCATCTATCCATCCTTGATCTTGTGATGCTTCCTTATATGAAGTTGGCTCAGTGAAAGTAGACATGTGAGCAACAAAAGCATGAATTATGGTAGGAAGTTGAGCAAAAGAAACAAAGTTACACCAATGAGTGGTAGTGCAGTGAGAAGTAGACTGTGATAAGAGGAAAGCTTCTAAGTAAGTGGGAGTTTTTCTGACTCGATTAGACCTTCGTGCTGCCTGAGGTGAAAGAGTAGATGCTATGGCAGTGGGTTGTGTTTGTGAACTAGTTGATGAATCATGTAATGCAGAACGTATAGAGGAAGTAGAATTAGTGAACATATCAGTATAATCAGAATCAGAATGAGTAAAGAATAAATGATCATGTAAACATGCCTTAGGATCAGTTCGAGAAATAAGATGATATGGAAAGCAGGATTCATGAAAAGAAATGTCTCGACTAAAGATCACCTTGTGGGTGACTAAATCATAGACTTTATAAGCTTTCTTTCCATAAGAATATCCTAAGAAGACACAAGGGTGAGCTCGAAGGCCAAATTTCGTTCTGTTTCTTTTCAAAGTTGATACAAAACATAGAGTGCCAAAAATACGCATGTGATCATAGGCAGGTTTAATTTTGTTCAGGAGTTCATAAGGTGTTTGAAAATTAAGCACTGAAAGAGGAATTCGATTGAGTATGTAGGTAGCTGTAAGTAAACAATCACCCCAAAATTTATCTGGTACTTGTGATTGAATGAAAATGGCACGAGCGACTTCTAATAAGTATCTATGTTTTCTTTCGACTTTGCCATTCTGTTGGGGAGTGTCTACACAACTAGTTTCATTCTGAATTCCTTTACTCAAATAGTAATTCTTAGCTGATCCTTCACTTAATTCAAGAGCATTATCTGTGCTTATGGTTTTTACTGAAACATTGAATTGTTTCTCAACAAGTGAAATATAAGACTGAAGAATATGAGGCGCATTGCTCTTATGAGAAAACAATTGAGTAAAAGTTGTCCTTGTATATTCATCAACTATGGTGAGAAAGAATCTGAAACCATCATATGTAGGAATATGATATGGTCCCCATACATCAACATGTAATAGCTGAAAAGGAGAAGTTATTATAGTATTGCTAGCAGCAGGAAATGAACTTCTAGTTTGTCTAGCTTGAGGACATACAGGACATATTATTGATTGCTCATTACATGTAACAGAAATATCAGAAATGTGTTTGAGATTTGCAAAAGGTAAATGTCCTAGTCGACTATGCCATAGCTCTATAGATTTCCGAGTGACAGCAGCAGCAGAATAAGAAGGAAATGAAGGTCTTGAGTCACCACTTTCTGACTTAGAATGAATGCCATCTACCAAGTAAAGTCCAACTACTTCTCTACCAAGGTGCACTTGTTGATTCAGAGAGGGATCCTGAATATAACATGAAGTAGGTGTAAAAATCACATTGCTAGATAGTTGTTTTGACAATTTACTGGCAGAGAGCAAATTGTAATGAAATTCTGGTACATGTAAGGCATTTTCAAGAGTGATTTGTGGTGAAAGTTTTATAGTGCCTATATGAGATACCCTAACTTGTTTACCATTGGGAATGGTAATATAGCAATCAGTGATGAGTTTAGTGTAGTGTGAAAAATAAGACAAGTTAGGGGTAATGTGATCGGTGGCTCCACTATCTACTATCCACTGAGAACTTGGCAAAACAGAAGCAAAACAGAAAGGATTACCTGCAGTCATTGCAGTAGAATTTCCAAGAGAAGATGATTTGGCAATATCATAGTGCTGAAGGAGATCAACCAACTGACTGTACATTTCAGTGGTGATAACAGGAGACTGCTCATGAGTAGTATTTGTGATGTCAGAAAATGGTGTTTGTTGTTGCTCAGAAATATCAGATGAGTTATCAGCCATAGCACCTACCCTTTTTGACTGAGCTCTGTTGTCATTAGATACACCATTTTACCTTTGAAGCTTGAAGCAAGTTTCAACATAATGCCCTGGCTTCTTGCAGAAATTACACCAAGGACGACCTCTTGGCTGAGTAGAAGTAGAAGCAGACTGAGAACCATGTTGCCATACAGAAGATTGAGAACTTGTTCTGTTAGCAGGTGGTGGTCTGCCATTATAATTCCTGGGCTGAGAAAAATAACTTCTTTGCTGAGAATACATAGCAGCATTATCAACACTTAGAGGAACATTCAACTTATTGCCCCTGTGTTCTTCATCTTGCAAAACAATACCATAAGCCTGACTGACATGAGGTAAAGGTATCATTATCAAGATACTTGTTCTCACAGTAACATATGAGTCATTCAATCCCATCAAGAATTGAAGTAAATGTTGATTCTCCAAGAGTTTCTTGATTTCAGCAACAGCTCCACAAGAACATATAGGAAAAATGAGCAGACTATCATATTGATCCCAAGCTTTCTTGCACGTATTATAGTATGCTGTGACAGACAAATTGCTCTGAGTAATGGAAGTCATTTCTTTTTGACATTGATAGATTTTAACACCAGAAGAACAATCATACGTGTGAGCAAGTTCAGACCAAATATCAGCAGCAGTAGCACAAAATACAACTGAATCAGCTAGGTCTTCAGTGAGAGAGTGAAGTAGCCATGACATTACCATGCTGTTGTATTTTTCCCAGAAACTGAAAGAAAAATCTTCTGATGGTATCTGTTACCTTTCCTTGAACAAACTTAAGCTTGTTCTTTGATGTGAGTGCAATTTCACACGATCTTTTCCATGCTGTATAATTCTCTTGACCTCTGAGCAACTGAGAAGCAATCTTCGAACTGTGAACGTCTGAATGATGCAAGAAGAAATCATGATTTGGGTCAAGAGAAGAACGATTTTCTGCTGCCATTTGTGATTGTAGATGATGATGATGATAATGCTGTATGAATCAGAGAGAAAACCCAGAAATATATGTGTTTGATGATGATAATAACCGAAACTTTGCTTAGAAAAGCAAAAGAAGAAAAGATTGTTTTCTGTTATGAGAAATGTGGTTAATCCCAGAAAGATCTTTATATCTCTGATACCATGATAGAATTCTAAGATTACTAGAGAGAGAAGAGAGAGAAGAGAGGAGAAGATTTCACTGTTTATTGATAATGAATTCTCTCAAGTTTACAATTGCACCAAGCTAGCTTATATAGCCTACCTAGCTCTTTATTCTGTTACAGCTCATAATGAACAAAGCTATATTTCTAAAACAGAATTCTAACTAACTTTTAACAAACTAATGATGTGGCAGCTGAGCTGGCCAACAGTGCAGAGCGCTTCGTGCAGAGCTTCTGGCTACTCTCAAAGGCCTTCGATTAGCTTGTGATATGCAGATAGCAAAACTTATCCTCGAATTGGATTCAGAGCAAGCTGTTCAGATGCTGCAAACTCACCTCACTATTTCATCATTGATCAGTGCCAACAGCTACTTCATGCGCCTGGCTGGGAAGTCCAAATACGCCACACCTACAGAGAAGGAAACTTTGTGGCAGATTGGCTAGCAAAGTGTAGTTCAGATAGTTTGTCGAATACCCAAATTTTCGACGCACCCGCGCCCCCATTGATGCCACTGTTATTAGATGACTTAATGGGTCCTTCCCGACCAAGACTTGTAATTTTTTCTAATTAATAAAATTGGGGCATAGCCCTACGTTGAACACCAAAAAAAAAGGTACTATATAAAGAAACAAAAAATATGTGTAAACCTATTTCATATATGAGATTGTGTAATAATGATACATCGACAACACAGTCGATTACTCAATAATGATCAATCGGCTACACAGTAATGACCCCCTTTACCCGCCATCATATATGAAATACGTTCAAACAAAATTTTCTCTTATCTAAATATTTGTACTCGATCTTTAGTAAGGGTAGATATTAGTGTAGTAATTAAGTTCAATATGATTCATGTTTAACTTCAAATACTTTAGCTTAAATTCCATTTCATTCCATATAAATAAAACACACCTTAATGAAAACAATCCACCACAACCATGTGCACTTTAATAAGTTCATTACTAGTTAAACCTGTGCCAAAACACAATTAGCATACATAGTCGATAGGCCTCACTACCCACATTTAGAAACATGGCATTCCAAGATATCACATCCCTTTCAGTCATCCTCCGAAAGATCTCATAACCCTCATCAACGCAACCACATTTAGCATACATAGTTGACACAACACTTCCAATCACAACTATACCACCGAGTCCATACTTTCTGGTATGGGCATGGATTGAGCGATTATATACCCATAAACACCCATTTCTATTTATACTTTATTTATATAAATTGAAAAATAATTAGAATTTAATTTACATAAAAGAAAATTATAAAAATACATAAAAATTACAATATTTCTTTTTTTTTAATTCCTTACCCATAAACACCCATTTCTATTTATACTTTATTTATATAAATTGAAAAATAATTAGAATTTAATTTATTATACACATGAAATGAAATTACGAGAGATAGTGACTTAACTAGCGAGGGTCTGTTCTTTAGTACTTAATTTTATTGAATTGTACCCAACTGAATCGTACTGGGAAAAAACTAAACTTTTTACTTAATTGTTTGACACTTAATTTCTTATCAAAAAACTAGATTAGGAAGCAAGGCAAACAATTTGTGTCATTCAAAATAAACTATGTGTTTTTCGCTTTTACATTGGTATATCCTAATACAGTTAGTCACTTAAGATGTTGGAGGTGTGGATGTTGGAACAATACGGTAAATGGAGTTGTTGGAAAAAGCTCTACAAAGTTGATTTAGGAAATTCTTTCAAGAAAAATGGCATATATAAGTTGTATTATGGGTTATACATAACAGGCGCAATATAATCATTTTTCAAGTCATATGACTCTATGTCAACCATCAAATTAAACAAAGGATAAATTATCTAAGAGGTGTTACTTCACTGGTAAATAAGTTATAACTTTTTTTTTATCAGATCTTGTGTTCAAACCTCTTGAGAATCACCTATTAAGATTAATAAGATGGAAAAAGTATATAATTATCCCTCGCAAGTATCTGAAATAGTACACATGTGAAGTGGGAGATGAGGGAGGGTGGTAAGGGCAAAATCGCAAATGGATCCATCAAACAAAACAATAAAAAGGTTTTTGCCTACAATAATCCCTAGTTGGGGGCATTATCCGAGAATAATCCCTACTTCGGAAATTGCCTCTAATAATCCCTACTTGAACCCTTGTGTCTCGCAGCAGTTCGACGACTAACGGTGTTAAATTTTCCATTTGTATCGTTAAAGAGTTTCCAATACATATTATATTGTACACTTATTTCTTGATTTTTTTTAAAAAAATTGCTTTCGGAGACACCCATCCACTCAATCCCTTGTTTAATTTCACAATTATTACCTTATAAATTTCGTTGTTAGCTTGTTATCTTGAATCCCGTACTATCGGTACTATAAAAAAATTAAAAATTATTTTTTTAAAATCATAATTTTATAGTAGTTTTTATCACAAAAAAGGCTTTAGACCTTATATTTAATACTTTTGACAATTAGTATGTATAATATAATGGAATAAGTGTACAATATAATTAATAATGAAAACTCTTTAACGGTACAAAGGAAAAATTTAACACCGTTAGTCGTCGGACTGCTGTGGGACACAAGGGTCTAAGTAGAAATTATTGGGGAAAAAATTTTCGAAGTAGGGATTATTTCCGCATAATGGCCCCAAGTAGGGACTATTGTGGTTAAAAACGCCATAAAAAAAGAGAAACAAAAAGAACCGAGGGAGTATGTTGTTTCGGTCCCGAGGCCCAGGTCAAGCACTAAAATGCGAATAAAAGAATTAAAAAAAAAAAGGAATGCGATTTGTTATTGCTGTTGTATTGGATAAAGAAACTTGTAAATACGTACATCTGATCCTTTGTACGCCAATGATCACTCATTGAGATAGACAAAAATTCTTTTTGCTTTTCTGAAAGACTTATAATCAATTTCAACTATTTTGTTGAACTTCTGAAGTGATAGACTTTGCAAGGAAGTAAAACTGTTGTTAGATTAGAACTCTTCCCAAGCGTAATGTGCCCTATTGTCAAACTATAAAACTCCTGCTCATCTCGGTTCATGCTTTTATTATTTTCACTTTATTTATTTCGTGATCATGGTTAAGATGAAATTTCTAGTGATTTTGGTTCTCTGCTCGCTGCTCTATGCTCCTGTTTTTGGAGCAAAGCAGGTGTGTCAATGCTTCTTGTACTCACGTTGATCCCTTTGTTTTTTCGTTTTTTTTCCTTCTCTTTTCACTTATATGAATGTTGTTGTATGTACGAAGTCTTATATAGTGTACATGGGAGCACATTCACATCCTCCAGAGGCCACGCAAGAGGATTTTGATCGTGTCACAGATTCTCATCATCAATTCCTTGCATCATTTGTTGGAAGGTAGATATTATCTTTTTTTTATTACTTTTTTTGGGTTCATGTTTTGGTCCCTCGATTTTCGAGGTAAGGCTGCGTACATCAAAATCTCTCAATACCTGGGATTAGACTAGACTAAGTTGTTATTGTTGTTGATGATGATGTTTTGGTCGATCACTAGTCAGTGTCACTATAATTTGGTGGCTGCAAATAATGAATACTCACCAAAGTTGTACTGTTAATTAAGTGCTAAACTTGTGTTATAAGAGTATGATATTTTTCTTTATCCCCCGTGGCTTATCGTTTATGATATGTTTGCAGCTATAAGGAGGCAAAGGATGCAATTATCTACTCTTATACGAGGAACATCAATGGTTTTGCTGCCAATCTTGATGAGAGTCAAGCAGCCGAGTTAGCAAGTAATTAGTCGAACTTGTTACTGTTGCTGTTGTTGTTGTTGTTTATGTTTTTGTTGTTGTTAGTTTGTTACTCTCCGTTATTGGAGTATCATAATTGTCTAATTGATCGTTACTTTTCGTTATGCTGCAATTTTCTCTTTTATTATTCGACAAATCGACATCACTCAATTTTGGTCAATACTCCCTCCGCCCTTAAAAAAAATCTTTATAGTTTGGCTTTTTTCGATTAATTTTTAAAATTTTGACTATAAATTGATAAAATATTGCATGAAATTAGTCAATGACATTATACTCAATAGACTATATTATTTGAATATTTTCTATATTATTATATTGTAATTTTATAGAAAAAGTATACAATAATTAAAATAATTGGTCAAAATAGTAAAACATAAAGAGCACACCTAGCACATGCTGACTTAACAAAATTTTGTCACATCTAGACACTAAATTGCTTGTAATTTCGAGTTGCTACTGTGATACTAAGCCTCGATGATATGGGCGATGAGCCAATGATACACAACTGCTTATACATATTTCCAATTGGGTTCTGACTGATTGTCCATGTGATAATTTTTTTTTTTGATGGCGTTCATGCGATAAATTAATATTGTTGAGTTCTATAAATTCACTTGTAATCAGTTCATTCAATCATTCAAGATGATTTTTCAATGTCTGTTCAACTGATTATTGATCTAAGTAGCCAAAATGTATGTGTTCACTATAATTTTGTTTTACTCGTGTGATAAACAGACCATCCAGATTTTATATCTGTATTTCCAAACCAAGGAAGGAAACTTCACACGACACACTCTTGGGATTTCCTCATGCTGGAAACGAAAGGTATCGTACCCAAGAATTCCTTGTGGGATAAAGCCAGATTCGGAGAAGACACCATCATTGGCAACCTTGACACTGGTACGTACACTCTTGACCTCTCTAAGGCATATCGCTAATCGCTACCCTGTGACATTTTAATTCGTGTGACTTGAATCGAAAATAACAACAAACGAGTGTAAATCCTCATTTATTGAGGGTGCTGTTGTGACTTATATACGTATATATATATTCATGATTCCCTATATATAATTACATATATGATGTGTAAAATAATAGGTGTTTGGCCTGAATCTGAAAGCTTCAGCGACAAGGGGTTAGGACCAATTCCATCTAGATGGAGAGGAGGTTGTGAGAATAGTACCGCAGTCCCTTGCAACAGGTCAGTCACTCTTTTTAAAAAAAGATGCTATAAAAATAATAATCATTGATAGTTGATACCTACATTGTTCATCAAATTAAAGTTGTCTAGTTAATTAACCGTGCACCAATTTATCTTGTTCCACAGGAAGCTGATTGGAGCTAGGCACTTCAACAAGGGATACAAGGCCTATGGAGGAAAAGTTGAGTCATTCCAAGACTCAGTACGAGACTATGACGGTCACGGGTCTCACACTCTCTCAACTGCCGGAGGCTCAATGGTTCGAGGAGCATCTATCAATGGAGTTGCCAATGGGACTGCAAAAGGTGGCTCCCCGAGGGCTCGTGTCGCATCCTATAAGGTGTGCTGGACTCCCATAAACGGAAGCGAATGCTTTGACGCTGACATCATGGCAGCCTTCGACATGGCCATACATGACCGTGTGGATGTCCTCTCTGTGTCGCTTGGTGGAGACCCTGCTGATTATTTCAATGACGGTCTAGCCATTGGAGCGTTTCACGCAGTTCAGAATGGTATTGTTGTGGTCTGTTCTGCTGGCAACTCTGGCCCAACTCTAGGGACTGTGTCCAATGTTGCGCCTTGGATGCTTACTGTTGGAGCAAGCACATTGGATAGGGAGTTTCAGACTTTTGTTGAGCTTCGCAATGGACAGCGGCTTAAGGTATTAACTCTTTGTTAGATATGCTGTAGAATTCTAGGACTCGAAAAAGTTGTCCGATAATTTGATCTGGCATAGCATAGCTAACTTTGTTACTCAATAGGGTACAAGTCTATCAAAACCCTTGCCCAAAGATGAACTCTATCCAATGATCTCTGCTGCTCAGGCCAAGGCTGCAAATGCATCTGCTGCTGACGCGTAATGATCAATTTAATCAAACTCATCCTTATTCAATTTGAAGAACTAGCTATTATGTTTTGAAGTTTGTTAATGTTTTTTCGAAATTCTGTCCCATACATACAGTATTTTGTGCAAGCCAGGCACATTGGATGCAAGCAAAGTGAAAGGCAAGATATTGGCATGCCTTAGAGGTGATACTGCAAGAGTGGACAAGGGAATGCAAGCAAAACTTGCAGGAGCAGCTGGGATGGTACTTTGCAATGATGAAGCCAGTGGCAACGAGGTCATAGCTGACCTTCACGTTCTTCCAGCAGCTCATCTTAACTACAAGGATGGATCTACTGTCTTCGCCTACCTTAATGCAACAGAGTAATTAACATTTTCTGTGAATTCAACTTATTAGTTTAGTTTGGTTATTTTTAAGTATCTAAATTGTTTTTTTTCCCCCAATTAATAGTGATGGTGAAGCATATGGTTACATTACACACCCTCAAGCAGAACTGAACACTAAGCCTGCACCTTATATGGCTGCTTTCTCATCTAAAGGCCCTAACATGGTTACACCAGGGATTCTCAAGGTCAGTTAGTATACTCAGAATTACCATTACCGTTCCTATGTGTTCTCCCTGATGGCTGGTTTTTCCAAAAATAATAACTAGTGTCTGACTTTTGCATTGTCTGGTGTTCATCACAGCCTGATATCACCGCTCCAGGAGTGAACATCATAGCCGCTTACAGTCAGGCAGTGAGTCCTACCGAAGAGCCCTTCGACAAGCGCCGCGTGCCATTTATGATAGACTCTGGAACATCCATGTCTTGCCCTCACATTTCTGGTGTTGTTGGCTTGCTCAAGACCCTTCACCCTGACTGGAGCCCTGCTGCTATCAGATCCGCTATTATGACTTCTGGTAATTTTATATTGCTTCAACTTCAATATCACTTTGCTCTTAGCCCGTAAATACGATCGGATACGTTTCAACCAAGAAATGAATAGCATATGCCATGGTTGTTGATGTAACTTTAACACAATTATTATTTGTAAAACGTGGAAGTTATATTTGTGTGGCCAAAGAACCATCCATCAGATGTTAATATGAACATTTCTTATGCTTTGCAGCTAGAACTAGGGATAACACAGCTAGTCCAATGAAGGATGCAGACTTTGTAGAAGCCACCCCATTCAGCTATGGTGCAGGGCATGTGAGACCAAACCGAGCCATGGACCCGGGTTTGATCTATGACTTAAAAACAAGTGATTACTTGGATTTCCTGTGCGCCATTGGTTACAACAAGACCATGATCGAGGCCTTCTACAGCAACTCTCACAAGTGCCCCGAGGCAAACTCCCCTAAGGCCAGCTTACTTAACATGAACTATCCTTCAATTACTGTTCCTAATCTTGAAGGGACGATGACCTTTACTAGGACGGTGAAAAATGTGGGTAGTCCTGGAGTCTACTTTGCTCGTGTCCGCCAACCCGCCGGTGTTGCAGTCGAGGTGGAACCAAAGACGTTGAAGTTTGAGAAAATTGGCGAAGAGAAGAGCTTCAAGGTGACAATGGGATGGATCAACAAGCACCCTCCTCAAGACTACGTTTTTGGTGACTTAACATGGACTGATGGCCAGCATTATGTTAGAAGTCCAATTGTTGTTGCTCCCGCAGCTTCAGCTTAAGTAGGTGGGACAATTTCAATTGTTGTCACGTTCTATTGAACATAGTCTAGGTAGGCTAGCTGATAAGGTCCTAAGACACCGTATAGGACCGTAATTATTGATATAGTTTTTGCAATTTGGTAATTAGATTAGAGCATCACGTATTTAAACTTTTTGGGTTAGATTTAAACTCAAATTCTTGGATATAATTGTTATTTTATTCATCATTATATATGGTGACAGCCTTAGTTTATATATGAATTTTTTTTGGACACAATTAATTAATTAATTAAGTTATTAATTTAGTCGACTTCTCAAAAGAAAAAAAAAACAAATTTGTGTAAACCGAATATGTCTCGGTTTGTGTTAGCCCAAGTTCAATTAGGACTTGTGTTTATGATACAATTGAGTTAGTGGGCTACTTGGCTTATTGTTGGCCCAAAAAAAAGCCAAGTGAGGCTTACAGAACAAGACTGACAGACAACTATCTGTGACAGTGAGTCCCAACTCCCAAGTACCCGAGAGCAAAACAGACAGAGACAAAGAGCATCGGAAGAAGACATTGGTAGCTGATTTTGTTTTTCAGCTTTTGTGATCCACTTTGTCACTCACTCTCTCTGTTAAGGTGTGTTAGTTCATTTTTGCTCTCTAGTTTGGGTATGCTTGTTTAGACCAACTTTGTTTAACTACAAGTATTTTTTGGTTTAGTCTCTTGAGTTGTGGCCTTGTGGGAGTAGTATTGTATTGTATTGTATTGTTTGGGTGTATCAATTATACTCATTTCCTAGAGGAGGCCTGTTATTATATACTGTACTTGTTTGCTGCACTTTTGCAAGGTTTGGTGTTCTTTTTCTCAGTAACTTTGAAAACTGAATTACCCATTTGGAACTGTAGTGCTAGCTTAGTGCACATCAGACAAAGTAAGGAAAATCGTAGTGAAATGGCAAGAGGGCAAACTGATAATGTGGATAGGATATCAGAGCTTCCTGATTTTATCCTGCATGAAATTCTAACTTTCCTCAACACTCGGGAAAGATGTAGGACAAGCATTTTGTCTAAGAGGTGGGCTGACATTTGGGAATCATGCCCGGTTTTAGATTTCGGCCCTGAATTTTACGAGAAGGATCATATCTATACTATGGAGAAGTATATAGAAGGGTATTATGATGAGGAGTTTCTTAAGAGTTATGTAAACATCATCGACAGCACAATGGAAAGGTACTCTCGTGGAAAGTATGGTATTTCTAGTCTCAAACTCGACCTCCCGAAGGTTAGTTTGGAACTAAAGCCTGTAATTGATAAGTGGTTCAGTATCGCAGTAGAGAACCAAGTCAAGTGCTTGAATGTTACAGGACTTTTTGCAGCGTCATACGTTTACAGATTGCCTGAGGTACTCTTTTCTGCTACATCGTTGAGGGTTTTGGATTGTACTTTGGTGGATTTGCCGTATCACGAAACCATGAGGCTTACCGGTCTTCAGTGTATGAAAATGGCGAATGCCACCATTGATGAACATATGCTTCAACGTATGGTGTCTTCTTGCCCACTGATTGAATTAGATATTTATTCATGTGAGGGAATTTCAAATGTTTCATTGCCCTGGTCGAGTGACCAGGTATCCAAGGATGTAGCAAGCCTCAGAGACTTAACAGTTGATTACAAATCAGATTGGTCATTTGAATTGAATGTGGGTGCCCTTGGAAATTTACGGAAATTAGATGTTTCTGGTGGTACGTTTTCTGATGAAACTCTTAATCACCTAGTTCCTAGTCTTGTGATGTTAGAAACATTAAGGCTTAGGAGATGTAACATGCTGAAAAGAGTGATTATCTCATGTACTTTGCTCAAGGAAGTTCACTTTGGTAATTGTAAAAATTTAGAGGTTATTATTATAAATTCTCCAAAGTTCCATTCGTTTAGCCTTAGGTGCACTGATTTGCCACGGATACTGTCATTGGCCTTTTCCGAATTTTGTTATACCGACTGTAGCATGTCCCTGAACTGGAGTGATGTCGACAAATTTGGGTTGATCAGACTTATGAAGTTTCTGAAAGACACAAATGTGTTTGACAGTTTGGACCTCTGGGTCCGCACAGGGGAGGTACCTAATTCTCTTTCCCTGTTGATTATGTGCTTGTTTCATGTAGTAGTGTAGTACCAGCTGGTAGATAATTGATACAGGACGAAGTGGCTAACCTTTTAATTTCTTTTTCTTTTTCTTTTTTGTTGTTTGTATATTTATGTGCCTGTCCATCTGGATTAAAGATTGATTTTGATGAGGATGGCATGATGAGAGTTTATCTTGAAACTCCTTACAAGCTGAAAAAGTTGAAGCTGACTCTATATTCTAAGTGGAGGCAACCTGAAGAAACTGATGTTTCAACTGATGTTTCGGCTTTGTTGGACTATTTGGTTCGATGTTGCTGCCCTGAGGTGCTATGTATTGAGTACTTTGGGACTTCAGAGGTATGCTGGTCAACTTGAAGATTTTTCTTTTTTTTGTGTTCGACCTGGAATTTTGGCTATCCGACATCTTTGATGCATTGAAAACTTGGAACAATTATGATAACTACATTCATATAACCAAGGAATTTTCTTTCTAAAACTATTGAGAGATTTAATTGGAGATACGAGGGTCCTAAGGGCGTTACAGAGCTCCTTGAGAATACCACTTGTTGAGTAATTGGGGGGAAGTGATATGATCAGATTTTGATGTTATGGAGTACAAGTCTAGCAACATGTTACTCCTAGATATTTTGAAGCAACTGTTGAAGGGAAGATAATCTGAGCACCAATTAATATTTCAATATATGTAAGCTATTGGAATAACCATTACAGTAGGACTTTGTTATAGAAGAAGCAATTTAAGTAGAAAATGAAGAGATTTGGTGAGAATGATCATTGTCAGAATGAACTTCACTTTTGTTCTCCATTGGGGTAAGGCAATCCTCTAGGAAAATAATCGACATTAAGTTACTAAGATCATGCCAGTAGGATCACTGGGGGTATTGTCTATCAAGTACGTACTATCAGCTGTTTTCTTTTATGGAATAATTAAAATGAGGTAACTGCATCGTTGTAGCTTAGATTATTATGATAGCTCCTAATTCCTAATTCCTAATGCACTTATTTGTTTTTTCATCGGGCTAGTATAATGTGCTGGATTCTCTGAAGGATATGGTCAACCATTGGAAGCATCCCATGAAGCGCATTGAAGTTAACGGTGTTGATCACTCCGATTTGATCTTGTTCAAGGCTGGAAAGACGGTTCCGAACGCATTGGTGATGACTGAGCAGAGCAAATGGAGCTTGAAATTCTCAGGGCTGATGCTATTTTGCTTTCTCCTCCATTCTGTTGAGCTTTTTTTCTACCCATAAACAGCAGCGACCCATTTAGGCTTCATATTGCTGGCAGTCGTAAATCATGGAACGCATCATTTCCT
>ONZK01000837.1:171658-181704 GCA_900322385.1 Pharnaceum exiguum | reverse complement strand
CCCCCCCCCCCCCCCCCCCCCCCCCCCTCTTTTCTCTGTTTTGGTTGAAGGCAAGGTCTTCACTTGTTGATTCGTGGTATGGTTCTTTACTTTTGTTTTTTATAGCTTAAAGAAAGTTATCCCGCGTTACAAACTTACAATGCATGTACAGTATGTAGTTTGCTTCTTCTATTTTTGGTTGCAGGTTGAGTTGCTATTTTGACTAGATCCTTGAAAAAGAAAATAGAGGTTGTGTTTGTTTCTTTGGCTGCACTCTTTGGTTGATTGAATTGCATTTCATACTTGTAGTTAAATTAGAATTGCATTTCATGTTTGTAGTTACATTATTGAAGCCCCTATTGAAAAGTTTCGGCGTCTCTGCTCAAGTGCATTGAAATTGTGTGTCATACCATGTGATTACTCTAAAACCCTTTTCACTAGCTACTATTTGATAGATGACCTCTCCCTGTTGAAAAACCACAAACTTTTCAAAAGGTTGGATTATGTTCCAATTCAATTTTGTGTAGCCTTGAAGTGTAGCGCCGAGTTCAGCCTGATCCATGTAGGGCTCGATCCTAGCTCACTCGTCACGGGGCTTGGTTCGAAGCTCGTTAAGCCTCAAGAGGCCGGGCTCAGCAAAGTGTTTTGATATAATTTTACAAATGGAATTACACATTATACAAGTAAAGATATACTAATATTTGTTAAAAATTGTTTTTTTAAACACAAAATTGGAATTATATCTTCAATTTATGAAGCAAAGAAATTAACAAAAGCCATGAAAACTATAGATATAACTGATAAGACAATATGAGTCGAGCTGAGATACACTACTCTAATACTCTACTTGTTTGACACGTGAGCCAGTTCGCATCCGCACTCACTCAAGCTCACCGTTGACCGAGCCTAGTCGAGTTTTTACGCAGCAGGACTCCAAAGTCCAAAGATTCGACGAGTTGACTCGTTTCATTTACAATCTTAATGCATCCAAATGATCCAATCAATTACTTGGTAAAGAAAAAAAAAGGCACCAAATCCAAGTAGTGCTATTAGCATTTTTTAACTGTGACACCAAAGTTACAAAATTAAACACCCAAAAAAAAAAAGGTTCCCACCTTCCATAAATAACCGTCTAATAGTTCTCTCTTTACAAGGTGCAAGATGAATTTTCCTGATTATCTTAGGTAAAATTCATGCTCATCTCTTCTCGTTTTCTTTGACTTGTAAATTTGAGAACTGAACGTTGCCCTATTTGGAGTTACACTTATCTGCACACCAACTGTTTGTAGAAATGTCAAACAAAGTTGTGAAGAAAGGTAGTGAAATGACAAATGGGCAGACTGATAACGTTGATAGGATATCACAACTTCCTGAATTTATCTTGCATGACATTCTAGCCATCAAGAGAGATGTAGGACTAGCACTTTGTCTAAGAGATGGGTACACATTTGGGAATCATGCCCTATTTTGGATTTCAGTCTTGAATATTTTGTGAAGCCAGATATACTAACCGGTAGAGTCCCTAGACCTATGGAGTTGTATCATGATGACAAGTTTCTTCGGAGTTATGTTTACTTTATTGACAAGACTTTGCAGAGGTACTCTGATAGAAAGTATGGTATTTCTAGTCTCAGTCTCGACATGCCAAAGGCTGGTGCAGAAGTGTCGCGTATGATCGATAGCTGGATCAAAATTGCAGTGCAGAATCAGGTCAAGTGCTTGAAAATTCGGATACTTATTCGTGAGAAATCATGTTTATACAAAATGCCTGAGGAGTTATTTTCTGCAACTTCATTGAGGGATTTGGAGTGTGATTTTGTGCATGTCCCGTATCATGAAACCATGAGGCTTACTGGTCTGCAGTATTTGAGATTACGGAAATCCAACATTGATGAACGAATGATTCAACGTATGGTGTCTTCTTGTCCACTCATGGAGTTGGATATTTTGTCATGTTTTGGTCTGTCAAGTGTTTCATTGCCCTGGCCTAATGACCAGGTAGCTTCTTATGTAGGGCATGTAGCAAGTCTGACAAACTTTGGATTTCGATCGGGTAAGATATCTAATTGGCCATTTAAGTTGAATGTGAGTGCCCTTAGAAATTTGAGGGTATTGAACGTTGGTAATGCTACTTTTACAGATGAAACTCTTAATCACCTAGTATCTAATCTTGTGATGCTAGAAACATTATGGCTTCTAAACTGTGCCATGCTGAAAAGAGTTAGTATCTCAAGTACTTCGCTAAAGGAAGCTCACTTTGCTTGTTGTAAAAGTCTAGAGGTTGTTACCATCAGTTCTCCAAAATTACACTTGTTTGGGCTTTTGTGTGATGGTCTACCGGAGACGCTGTCTTTGACCTTACCCCAATTCTGTCGTACCTACTGTAGCATGTTCCCGTCCTTGGTAGCTGTTAGCAATTCCTGGTTGATCAGAGTTATGAATTTTCTGAAAGATACACCTGTATTTGACCGTTTGGAGATCAACTTGGACTGCACAGAGATGGTACACATTTCTCTTTCCCCGATCATATCTTAATGAAAGTAGTAAAATGCTACAGAAGTGACTATGTACTTGTTCCTGGAAATATACGTTTTGGTTGATAGTTGATACTGGACTAACCCTTTTTTTGTATGTTTCTGTCTCTTTATCTCGCTTAAAGAGTGAGTTTTATGAAGATGACACTATGAGGATTCTCCTTGAAACTCCTTACAAGCTGAACGAGTTGAAGCTGCAACTAGATTTCGACATTATGAAACGTGCAGGAGCTCATTTTTTGGGTTTGTTGGACTACTTGCTTCGTTACTGCCTCCCTGAGGTTCTATCTATTTGCCACTCTGATAGTTCCGGGATTTATGAGGTATGCTGCTCAATTTGAAGATTTGTTTTGCTCATTTCCTGTTGCTTTTTCTCATTTTAGGCGAATGGCTTATTCCTGAGTAGCTTTCTTCCACCGTCAATGCGTTGAATACAGGACAGAGTTGTATGGCATCACAGTGAACCTAAACTAGCTTGAATTAGTAGCATAGGTTATTGGGTTGGCTCCTAATGCACTGTTTTTTTTCGTCCTCTGCTAGTTTAATCTGCTGGATTCTCTGATGGATATGGTAAACCGTTTAAAGCATCCATTGAAGCGCATTGAAGTTGACGGTGTGGATTACTCTGACCAGCTTGGTGCTCGCTGAGAAGAGTAATGTAGCTTGAAATTCTCAGGACTCTGTGATGTTTTGCTTGGTGCTCATTTGACTGCCAATCGTATCCTAAAGTGTGCCAGTGTATTTTCCTTAGAAATGCAGAAGTATTATGTAACTTTTCATCTCCTGACTTCTGAACCTGTTACCAACTATGTTTTCCCTTCGTTTTTATATACCAAGCCGTAAAAGTTTCTAAATTTATGTTCTCCTTTACAAAATTGAACTGATGGTTGGGAAGAATAAGTCTCAACTCTCAAGTGTCCTACACTGAGGACATGACTAGTATTGGACCAATATTTGGTGGGAACATTCAACATTGTATTAACAAGTATAATTTTACTAAGATTATATCGAATATAACTTAAATTTTTAAATACAAATATAAAAATATGTAAGGTATAGCCAAATCGAGTCTGAGTCTCAGATTTTCTGTCTTTTCGAGGAGCCTGAGCTGCCATGCCCACTAATGCTGAAGGTGGGGCTCCAAAAAAAAATCAAGATAACAACGTGGGAAATATGCCCGCCATTTTTTGTCACATATTATTTGGCAGGAAAACCGACTACAATCCAAACATAACCCAAAAGGCCAAATTCGTAAATTTACACCACCATAAACTTAAAGCCAAGGTTGTAGGCAGGCAGACAGCAGACCAACTGTTTGACAAAAGTCCTAACAGAAAATGTTCCCCGGGAGAAAAAGGGTAGCACTTGGGCAGGTAAATTCATTGGACAAGTTATCAGATTTACCTGACTTTATACTTCACAATGTGATTTCATATCTGGGTACAAAAGAGGCTTGTAGGACATGCATATTATCTAAGAGATGGAGAAATAATGTTTGGGCTACAAACCCTTCACTTGACTTCCAACCACATTACTTCATCAAGACTGACCATGATTCCACGTGTCTTATGAATGATAATAAAAAGTTTAGACAGTTTTATGATAAAGAGGAGAATGTTGAGATGTACTTAAACTTTGTAGAAACTACCATGCAAAGATACTGTAATGAGAAGTTACGTATAAGAAGCCTTGTCCTTGGTTTTCCGGTTGTCGGGTTGGATTCGGTTTGTAGTAAGATTGATAGGTCGATTGACATTGCGGCTTTGAATGGACTTGAGAAACTAACCTTGAATTTTAAGATTGAGGGAGATGGAAGGAAAATGTATGAGTTTCCCGTGAGTTTGTTTTCCGCGAAATCATTGAGTTGCTTGAGTTGTACAGGAGTTAAGATACCTTGTTTTGAACCCAACAGGGTTGTGTTACTTACGTCTTTGAGATTGAGTAATGTTTGTGTAGAGGGGGATGTTCTACAAAGAATCATTGTTTCCTGTCCGTTGAAGATTTTACGGCTTTCAATGTGCATTGGCTTTGAAAGTATTGTGATACCTAGTTTCAGTAAGATTGAGTCGTTTTCGTTTAGTAGGAGCGTAAAGACTGGTGGGATAGTGAATATTGAGTCGTCAAGTATACGTCGCTTGGATTACTTTCGTAATGGTAAGGCAGAGGTATCGTGACCATGTAAGAGTCGTGCTCCATTAAGTAGTATGAGGAGTCTGCACATTTATCGTGCTGCTATCACTGATGAGATTCTTGCAGAGTTACTTTCTGGAGTTGCGGTGCTAGAAGAGTTGGTGTTGTGCTCATGTGATTTGCTGGAGGATATTTGTATATCAGGAAGCAAGCTGAAAGAGTTGGGGTTGAATGATTGTTATGGCTTGAAAAATGTGACAATCGATGCCCCTAGTTTGAGTTTATTCTGCTACTGTGGTGATCCAAACATTTCACTGGTTGGTACTAACTTTCCGCCTCAATGTGAGGTTTATTTCCATTTATCTCCAGAGGAAGTACTTAATACTGCTTGGTTCATTGGACTGAGGGAGTTTCTAATACAATCAGACATATGCCAGGTTTTGACCATCTTGCTGACAAGTAATGCACCTACGGTAAGCCTCAAGTCTCTGAACATGGTTTTGCATATTATATATCTATATCAAGTTATTGCTAACCCTGATGTTGCTAGAATTGCCAATGTGATAAATTCTTAATAAGCCACTTAAGAATTGATGTTAATCATGCTCTATTTTTATTTGAAGTTTAAATTTGATGAAGAAAAGGCGAAAAAGATTGCTCTGGGATTTCCTTTTAAGCTCAAAGAACTGAGGGTGTCTCTACCATGTTCGATGTTGGGCGAACCATCTTCCCTTCCGAAATTTGTAGATGGTTTGCTATGGCGTTGTCAACCTGATCTACTAGCTCTGTCAGTGAATCTCAGGATTGAAAACATGATTGCTGAGGTAATTGATTGTGCATGATCTTCTTTTATGCGAGATGTCATTCTCAGTAGAATGACATTTTTTTTTGCAACGTTTGAAACACGAAACTACCTACCTAAATACTAAAAGGTGGGAGCTCTCTCGTCTTAGCTTTGACAGCAAGAATATGAGTATCCTTCACCATACTCCTATGAACTTTTAAGAGCAATGTAGATTGACATATATCAGAACAACATTATGTTGCAAGTTATTTTCTCTATTGTTGTGCTCTCTATTGTCTCTTCTGTAGTTTATTTTCATCTTTTGTTTCTCATAACCGGACTTTACTTTTCAATCCATCACACATCACTACAAACTCTGTGTAGATGAAAATCAGCACTCCCTGCTGTATGTCATGTTGATCTACGAGAAAAAGTCGCAACTGAAATCGGCAAAAAAGCAACCGTTAGTCATTGTTAAACTTTTTAAACTATTATGTTTCCTCAATGTCTTGTACTAGAGCTTTATATGTTTTGGCTCCATCATGGTTTTGCATTATTGCTAATTGTTCAGTTATTCTGATTGTGTGACAAGAATGTTATACTCTAGCCAGTGTTTGGGCAACCAACCGTATGTCTCCTATATAGTGATGGTGATCTATTTCATAGACAACACATGCTGTCTCACACTTGGTTTCCCTGCTAAGCTCAGAAATGACTCGCTTGTTGAGTGTACTTGGTTTGCAGACCTTCATGAAATTACTGCTGAACAGAGTTCGTTTTTGGTCGCACCCTCTGAAAAGGATGGAGGTAGCCGGTGCTGATTACTCTAATTTACTCAATGATTCAGAGTTGGAACTCCAGTTTAAATTGTACTGGTAACTCAAGGACTTCAACAGAACCTCTACGTTGATGTAAATGCTGAAGGTATGCCTATAAGGGGTGTCAGCTCTTCTTGCAGAAATTTGTTGAATACCGCTATAGTTTTCCAATTGCAGTTTTACATGCCAGATTATATGCCTGTAACACATACTCAAGTTTTCTGGACATGAAGGTTACTTCATCATTGTTGTGTTTTCTTCACCGGCCATATCAAATTTTAGATATTAACTCATTGTTAAAGCTCAGGTGAGGATGTAGTCTATATGTCAGAGTGAATTATCTGTTGCAGTACCAGTTTGTTGAGCATGACTGGTTAGTAACAAGAATGATCGAACAGGAAATCAATGAAGTTACAGCCGAGTTTATATGAGAAAAGGAAACCGATAAGCCTTGAAGAGTTAGGGGAGAAATTCATAAAGATTTAGCACTTCATAGAGAAATATGCATTAATATTTTTGGTCAACTCCTGTGTGTACTTTTGTTCCTGTCATTATACTGGCGTCTGTACATTTCATGATAGTGATGTCTTGGTGCAATTAGCTGAAATGGCATTCACCAGCTTTGTTACTAATCCATTATATATCACTATGTCAGTCATCATTCCTTGGTTTGTCAAGAAGAAGCTAGAGATCAGGTTGATGATGCAAAATGTATTCCTCAATCGTATCTGGTGCATATACACAAAATAAAATAAAAAAAGTGCTTGAGAGCGAAATGTATTCCTCTATTGTATTATAGCTCTTGCAGTGCAGTGAAGTGACCAATAGTGTGCGTGCTCGTCATTTAACTTATTTTAATTGTTGTGCTAGTTACTTTACATTCTCATCAGCATAATTCATGATGGTGGTCTAGTCTTGAAAATACATTGGACAAGCCTTGTTTTTCAAGGCGAGAGGAATGAGATTAGAGCTTAGAGGTGATGTGACAAATGACGGTCAATGACTGATCTGAGTATTTTTCGATGGATTAAAAAACATCACTGTAATACTGACTACAGTGCCTAAGAGGCGCAGTTTAGGCTAGGACTAGGAGTCTACTGCCTACAAATAGTAATATAGGATTATAGGTCTAAAAAAAAGGATTATAGGATACAGTGAATATTCCCGCCATATTCTTCATTACATTTTTGGCGCTAAAGTTATGGTTGATGACAACATTACATATGTGTCAATTGTCATACGTCCTTACGATTCGATTTAAGGACCCGCTGATCACAATTCTCAAGTCGGGTTATGGAAATGGTGACGTTACTCTATAGAAACGGTGACATATAACTCGAATGACTAGTTGCCTTGGGGAAATAGCATGTTAGCCAGTTGGAAAGATTAAAATTGAACGATTGAGTTACCAAAACCTTAATGCCCGTGCACTATGGTTAACTAAACTTTGGAAACATATAATCCTTTCCGAAAATAATCATTCGTCTTCCTTTATACTTCCTCTCATCTGCAATATATTCGTTGATCATTTCCCACTTAGGCTTTAAAAACCTTGACAAGAATAACCCTTCAAACTTCTTACTTTAAGAAATTTCTAGGTAGCTCTTCTTTGGCGCTCCTTCACATTTTGCTGAGAAAATCTTTTTGCCCTTTCTTACGGTCTAACTAGTACTGAGTGACTGAACTCTTCTTCAATAACATGAAGGTTAAAATTCTAAAACCTGAGCAAACAGGTTATGCCACAGATAGGATATCAGAGCTTCCTGAGGGTATCCTTCATAACGTTCTCTCATTTCTTGAAACTCCGGAGGTTTGTCGAACTAGCACATTATCTAAGAGATGGCGCAATGTTTGGGCTTCAACTCCAGTATTGAACTTTCATCCAAAGTACTTCAAAGAAGAAGTTTCCGGTCCTTTTCGTTGCGTGTTGTCGAATACAGAAGAATACTATGATGAAGAAACCTTTCAAAGTTACCAAGGATTTATTGACTGTACTATGGAAAGGTATTCCAAGTGTGGATATTCTATAGAAAAGCTACAACTTGGTGTTCCTATGGTCAATGAAAAGACGGTGCCTATGATCGACAAATGGGTGGAGATAGCGGTGCAAAATGGTGTCCAAGAGTTGGACATATCGATTCTTGTCCTACAATCTCCAGTCTATACATTGCCTGACATTCTGTTTTCTGCCAAAGCTTTGAAGGTCTTGAAGTGCGTTCGAGTGGAAGTACCTTATTATGAATCGATGAACCTTACATATCTTCAACATCTGGAAGCACGTAATGCTACCTTTGATGAGAAGACCCTCATGTGTTTAATTGCTTCTTGCCCTCTGATAGAGTTGCAGCTTGTCTCTTGTAGTGGTACTGGTAATATCACTGACATGCCTGCTCCTTTGAACAAGAGCTTTGTGAATGCTAAGGAATCGCCGAGTCTTACAACTTTTGTTTATCAAGGTTATGTGAATCATGTGTGGCCATTTATGGTGAATGCGGATTCTCTGAGAAATTTGAAAGTAGTCGTGATCAGATTTGCTGATATAGCTGATGAAGCACTTCAAAATCTAGTGGCAGAACTTGCCTTGTTGGAAGTTTTGGTACTTCATAGCTGTTGGAACCTTACTTGCCCTGAACTTTCGAGCACTCGGCTGAAGGAACTTGACTTCAATGAGTGTGATGGATTACAGAGGCTGAGGATTGATGCCCCAAATTTGCTCTCATTTTGGTACACAGGCCAACCAGAACTTTCTCTGTCGTTGCTGCCCTCTGTGCAAGGTTGCCGTGGTGAATATTGGGTACCGGCATTGTCTATTGACGCTGATTGGTTTGTTAGACTGAAGGAGTTTCTTAAAGAAACAAGCATCTTCAAGGTGTTTTGGCTGGAACTTTGCTGCAATGTGTGCAAGGTAAATGTGATATTGTTATTGCTACAAAGGGGAAGAATAACTTCACATTTTATACTATGAAACTGATGTTCTATTTGGACTGACAATTTTTCCATCGCTGACATTGAAGATTGAGGATGATGTGAATGAACTGTTGGAGGAAATCAATATTGGACCGCCTGTTGAACTCGAAGAGGTGAGGCTGCCATACACATACGAGGATTTTGAACCTGAAGGTCTTAAACAATCTTCAGTTGTGGCTTTGCTGGATGGATTGCCTTGGACCTGTCACCCTGAGGTTCTAATTGTTACAACTAATTTAGAATCTAAAGGCCAGATCATTGAGGTAAGCTTGTTACTTGATCATAGGGTTGGATGAATTTGGGTTATTTGAATATCGATGGATTGTGCATGTACATTGAATAGATTGATTGATAGAAATACTGATGAGTAGATTTAACTGGTGCGCTGACTCATAGTGTATGTCAGTCATCAGGGGTTCATATTTGATACTCTGTAGAGTCCTTCAACTTCTTAGCAAGTTAGCAGGCATCTTTCCTTTTCCACAATAATCATCCAAACATAATCGTATACGGTTGTTCAAGCATATATACATGCTCATAATGTTGCTAGTCTTTGCCTCCAGTATGCAGAACAAGTAGTTGATTATGCAAGATTAGCTTGATGTTAATTTGAGCTGCTCAATCATTAAAAAAAAATCAACCATTGCCTACATCTTGTTATAATTTAAATTGTGTTGATTATATGAACTGGTATTTGTAGGTTATGTTGAAGTCTCTAAGGAATAAGGCTCATTGTTGGAAACATCCTTTGAAACACATAGAAGTTGAGAGTGCTGACTGCTCGAATTTGCTTGAGAGATCAGAGATCGAAATACGAATTCGACTTTACTGGCA
>ONZK01000837.1:157438-171209 GCA_900322385.1 Pharnaceum exiguum | reverse complement strand
GGGGGGGGGGCTGGGGCACTTTCCTCTGAAGATATGAAATTTTTACGAATACATGTATTTTTTGAAGAACTTGTGAGTGTATGTGCTTGTTTGACTAAGCTTCTTGATGAATATCACAGATTAACAGTACAGAGTCTACAGACTGTACTACTAGTCTACTATATCATCATAACATCTGTAATCCAAAATGAAAATTACTTCTGAATTTATTTATACTTCATCATTACATGACGGTAGAATTTAAAGGACACGATGAGGGGCAGCAAAGAATTAGAGATGGGAAATATAATTGACTTTAGCGTGAAAGAATAACTTTCACTGAGAAATCAAATTTCAGCTAAGAAAGCTAGGCCCTGAGCCTTCAAATTTGAGCTTGGTAATCTCGTCTAAGCGATTAGCCATCTCTGCAGTTAAATGCTTGTTCCAATTCCCAACTTTAGCTTCCCTAAAGAATAAGGCATGTGGAACTGAAAATTGGCCAAGGAAGTCATGCGCACCATTCTTATTAACCTCCATGTTGCTCAAACTCTTAAAGCTACACAAAGTAACTATTTCTTCCACCACCCCTTGTTGCTCTTCCTCTAAATTGAATCCCACATCCAAAAACTCAGCCACTCTCCTAACCCAAAAAGATGGGTCGGCAGTCATCTCCTCATAAGTTAGAAAGAGTAGATGATTTTCACTTGTCAAGCTTGCTCTGTAATAACCTAAAACATGTTCCCAATATGGTCCATAAATTGCCACCCCATTACAGAACTTATCATAGGCTTCCTCTAACGTAAGATCAGGAGGCTGCACATCCTTTTCAGCCCTTATTTTCCTCATAAATTCCCAACTGGAAACGAGCACATCTTTTGGGTTTCGGGCAACATACACAATCTTGTTTCTCGGAGTAGTAACACTTGTTACACTTCCAAGGATATTTTGCAACATGAAGTAAGAAGTGTGAGTTGCTAGGATGCGAGGAGGTTTAAAATGATCAAGTTTTGACATCTTGGTTTCGTCAGAGAAAAGATGTTCTAGGAAGGGCACACAATCATGGGGACCTAAGCTTAGCAAAGGGTGATGTTGATTTGTGGGATAAAGTTTTCGGTTAACTATAGTGAACATAAGAGCTTTCAACCAAGTAGTACCTGACTTAGGAAAGCTAGCTAGAAATATGTCAGTAGGTTGAGGTGTGAAGAATTTTTGGGCTAGCATAACTTCTTTGAGGCCTGCCTTTAGGTTTAGCCAAACACCTTGATATTTCACCAACTCTTCTGCTATCCATCCTATTTCGGTCTCTAAAGTTGGGATTATGTTCACGTATTTTTCATGTTGCCTCTCATACTCGGAGACTTTGTGGCTTTCCTCTTCCATGTTATTGAATGTTTTGGATGTTGCAATGGGTATTACTATAGATAAGTACTCTAGAGTAGGCAGGGTTAGATGGGTACTACTTCCCTTCAAAACTTGTTACACTTTTATAAGAAAATTTTAGATAGTGGACTTTTTTTTCTTGGTACGAAGATAATTAAGTTATTTAGTTGAGATTTATCCACAAAAGATGAGAATGGATGTGACTCACATAATATGATCAAAATTTAATTTGTAATCTTATTTTCATGACAGATGAGTAGGAAAAATATAAACATTTTTTTGAGCGGAAATACTATTTAAATAATTGTAAGAGGTTAGTTCAAATGTCAGGTTAGGTCTCCATCAAAAAAAATCAGGTTAGTTCAAATGTAAGAGCCCATAAAAATGGTCGAGTGAAGTCGACAACCCACTTAATTTATTCCTCTTTAAAATAAGTTGGTTCAAATTGTTAGTTAGAGAGATATAAATATAACATGTATTACTGGATTATTGATTCATTGACCCTTGGCTCATTCTAGCAATTTGCGATTATATTGATTTGTTAGGGGTTAGCTGGTAACTATAGACTAACAAGTGGGTACATCGTTTTCTTTAATATTTTTTGAAGCAGTCGCATGGACATTTAACAATTATCTGTCGATAGGCCCTCATAATTTCGGCCACGCACCAACACAAAATAAAGAGAAAGAGAAAAAGAAGAAGAGAAGATGATATTCTGATAACAGTATGACACTAGCAAGATGCAAGAATTCGTGTCATCCCATCGAAAAAGAAATGTTATCATAGATCCCATCATTTATAACTGAACTTTATAGAACTGGAATGAAAAAAATTGAACCTTTTATTTTATTGTTTTGACATTTTAACACTTATTAAAACTCTATCAATATTGTACGTTTAAAAAGTTTTATGATAAAACTCATTCAATGATATAGTAATAACTATGAATGGATATTGACAAAACTTATTACGTTTGTAAGTTACCAGCTAAATCGCGAAAAACTGAACTGAACTTAAGTCGTAAAACATGTCCATAGCAATACATGATGAGATCCTTTTACACTGTTTTTATAACTTAAGGTCCTTATGGGCTTCTGCTTGCAAACATGAGCTTATTGACTAGTGGACTGACTGGACTCCAGAAAACAAGACGCAATAAAGATTTCACACCCTAAAAGAAGGCTTTAGCAACAAAGTATAACTTTCACTGAACAATTCAATGTAATCGCAGCTAAGAAAGTTAGGCCCTGCACCTTCAAATTTATGCTTGGTAATCTCGTCTAAACGATTGGCCATCTCTGCAGTTAAATGCTTGTTCCAATTCCCAACTTTAGCTTCCCTAAAAAAATAGGCATGTGGAATTGAAAAATTGCCAAGGAACTTTTGAATCCCAGTCTTATTAACTTCCAGGTTGCTCAAACTCTTGAAGCTACATAGATAGAGTTACTATTTCTTCCACCGTCCCTTGCTTCTCTTCTTCTGGATTGAATCCCACGTCCAAGAACTCAGCCAATCTCCTAACCCAAAATGATGGATCAGCCATCATATCTTCATATGTTAAAAAGAGCACATCGCATGCAGAGCTTGCTTTGTAATAACCTAAAACATGGTCCCAATAAGGTCCAACATGTGCCACCCCTCTAGAGAACATATCAAATGCTTCCTCAAGCGAAAGAGTGGGAGGCTGCAAATCCGTTCTAGCCCTGATTTTCCTTAGAAATTCCCAAGTTGAAACAAGCACATCTTTAGGATTTCGAGCCACATACACGATTTTATTTCTTGATGTAGTATCACTACTTGTTACACGTCACTTCCAAGGATTTCTTGCAACATGAAGTAAGGAATGTGAGTAGCTAGGATGCGAGGAGGCTGAAATTGATCGAGTTTCGACATCTTGGTTTCGTCGGAGAAAAGATCTTCTAGGAAGGGCACGCATTCATGGGGACCGGGGTTTAGCAAAGGATGATGTTGATCTATGGGATACAGTTTCCGGTTAACTATAGTAAAGATGAGAGCTTTCAACCAGGTGGTGCCCGACTTAGGAAAGCTAGCTATAAACAAGTCAGTCGGTTGAGGTTTGAATAGTTTTTGAGTTAGCATAACCCCTTTGAGGCCTGCCTTTGGGGTTAGCCAAATTCCTTGATACTTGACCAAGTTTTCTGTCATCCATCCTCTTTCCTTCTCAAGAGTTGGGATTATGCTCATGTATCTTTCATGTTCTTTTACATATTCAGAGACTTTGTGGCATTCTTGCTCCATGTTTTTGGATTGTCTTGGCGATTAGATGAGTAGTATAGAGTAAGGGGCGTTTTGTAGAAGGGTGTTGTGTGAGTGTGTGACTTGTGTCCATGTAATCTAAAGAGATAATGTCCTTACAATTACCAAGTACAAACACTTAATTAAGCCAATCATTTTACACATTTACTGTAACATTTACAATCATTGATAGTTCGTGATTCCTGTCCATTAAATATATATAAGGCTCGCAATGTCATCACTCATCATCATCATGCATGATTAGTTTTTTTGTTAGATATTTATATGTGTGAATCTCTAATTTAAATTGATCTATCAGAAATGGTGCATGCAGCACTAATTATTGATGTTCTGTTATATAAGACTTACGGATCAAGTAGAACTTAGCTCTATTCAATTTTGACCACACTAGTTCAAGTCATTTTCAAAAGTTGTTCACATCCATTCAATTAGAAATGGGAAAATATAATTGACTTCAACAAAGAACTTGTCACTGAACACTCAAATCTCAGCTAAGAAAGCTAGCCCTGAACCTTCAAACTTGAGCTTGGTAATCTCGTCTAAGCGATTGGCCATCTCTGCAGTCAAATGCTTGTTCCAATTCCCAACTTTAGCTTCCCTAAAAAATAAGGCATGTGGAACTGAAAATTGGCCAAAGAAGTGTTGCATACCATTCTTATTAACCTCCATGTTGCTCAAACTCTTAAAGCAACACAAATTGATTATTTCTTCCACCACCCCTCGTTTCTCTTCCTCTGAATTGAATCCCACGTCCAAAAACTCAGCCATTCTCCTAACCCAAAATGATGGGTCAGCCATCATCTCCTCGTAAGTTAGAAAGAGCAGATTTTCACATGTCAAGCTTGCTTTGTAGTAACCTAAAACATGGTCCCAATATGGTCCATAATGTGCCACCCCATTACAAAACTTATCACATGCTTCCTCTAACGCAAGATTAGGAGGTTGCAAATCCGTTTTAGCCCTTATTTTCCTCATAAATTCCCAAGTGGAAACGAGCACATCTTTCGGGTTTCGGGCAACATACACAATCTTGTTGCTTCCTAGGATTTTATGCAACATGAAGTAAGCAGTGTGAGTTGCTAAGATGCGAGGAGGTTGTAAATGATCAAGTTTCGACATCTTGTTTTCGTCAGAGAAATAATCTTCTAGGAAGGGCACACAATCATGGGGGCCTAAGTTTAGCAAAGGGTGATGATGTTGATTTGTGGGATAAATTTTTCGGTTAAGTATAGTGAAAATAAGAGCTTTCAACCAGGTAGTGCCTGACTTAGGGAAACTAGCTAGAAATATGTCAGTTGGTTGAGGTGTGAAGAGTATTTGGGTTAGCATAATTGCTTTGAGACCTGCCTTTGGGGTTAGCCAAACACCTTGATATTTCACCAAGTGTTCTGTCATCCATCCTTTTTTCTTCTCTAGAGTTGGCAATGTGCGCATGTATTTTTCATTTTGTTTCTCATACTCGGAGACTTTGTGGCTTTCTTGCTCCATGTTATTGAATGTTTTGGAAAGTGCATGCAATGGAGATAAGTACTCCTAGAGCAAGCGGCGATAAGATAAGAGATAAGCACTAGAACAATTTAATAAACTAAAGTGCAAGCGGTGTTCTGTTGCACGGTTTTGGCCAATTCTAGCAGTAGTACATCTCCCGGCGGGACACTATAATCTAACGAGATAATGTACTGTATGTGTTTGCTATTGTAACAAAATTGATAGTATAGTACTAGGCCTACTAGCACAGTAACACTAGCTACTAACTGCTTTAAAATAAAAATGACACTAGCTACTAACGTATATACGGAGTAGCACTTCACGTCAATAACACTTTATGAAGTTACAACATTTCAACGCATCAATCCCAAAGAGATTCAATTATACATAACAACAACAACAACTCGATCAGTCTAATCTCATCTTAGATAGGGTATTTGAGAGAGTTCGATTTACACGGCCTTACCCCAAAAAATCGAGTATAAATTATTTCCAGAATGACCCACTTCGTACTTTTACGAGAACCTCTTTGTGCATGCAATAAAAAATCGTTAGAAATCAATGTAACCGTAAAAAAATTTATTCCTGTAATGAAAAATCGTGTTAAGGTGCCTTAAAAGATTACTAGTTGAAAAGAACGGCGTGAACTCCTTTTTCACAATTTTCTTAATTGCCCTTTGAAAATGTAATACATGTAAAAAAATGAGTTATTGATTTGTATTTTTTCAACTTGCTCCAAAGTTATTTACAAAATGATAATAAAAATTTAGAATTATTTGTGTGAAACCGTTTCATATACAATTCGGGTTATTAATAACTAATTGGGGATCACTAATAACCTTGAGCCACTGAGGTGTCACTAATCAATTTTTTCGGTTATTAATGAACACATCTTATGTATGAAACGGGTCGAGGAGTGGTTCACCCAAATTCTTTTCTTTTTTTTCAGAACCCAAATTCTTTTGATAACAATATCTTCTTTTTTTTTTACTTTAAAATTGTTTTTTTTTTTAATTTTGGAAAGACAAACTTAAAACTTTGAGAACACCAAGTGAGACCTTGAGAGAGTGAGGCCATACAGTATAAACTTTGAAAGACCAAGTGAGATCGAGCGTTCTCTCTCTCAAATCATCAAAACTGTGCCATTTCATCTTTTTAGGGAACTAATTGAGCTGAACCCAGTAGCGTATTTGACAAATTTAGATAGTGCACACCACCTGTTCGACGAAATGTCTCAAAAAGATAATGATGGACAAGGCTAACAATGAACCAACTGGGCAATTTTGTCTTGTGGACAGGTTATCAGATATGCCTGATTATATCCTCCACCATATTATTTCCTATCTGGGTATGAAACAGGCTTGTAGGACTTGCATTTTGTCCCAGAGATGGAACTACATTTTGGGTACAAGGCTTGATCTTGAGTTTTACGTGGACACTATTTTAAAGACATCATTTAAAACTTTGTCAGAAGTAGAGAAAATTTGGAATGAGAAAAGACAATATTTTGTGAACTATGTCGATAAAACCATGCAAACATACTCAAATGAAAACTTGTCGATAAATAAGCTAGATCTTTGCTTTCCATCTGTGGATGGGGATATGGATATGGCCTCTAAGGTTATCATGTGGCTCGAAACTGCGGTGAGAAATCGAGTCCAGGAGCTTCTTTTCTATCTTGAGTTTGAGGACTGTCCCAATTATTTCTTGCCCGAAATGTTATTTTCCGCGAAATCATTGAGGACTTTGAGTTGCAGAAGAGTTGAGATACCCTTCTACTCATCGGTGAATCTTGTGAATCTTCAACGTCTAACTTTGATCAAGGTCGCTATAGAGGAGCGTATGCTGCAGCGTATCATTAATTCTTGCAGACTAGAGAGTTTGGATGTTTCTCAATGTACTGGTTTCAGGGACATTCTAATTCCTTGTTATGCAGAATTCAAGGAAGTGAGCATAAGTAAAAGTGTGCCTATAGGAGGGACTGTCAATGTAGATGCACCATGCCTTCTGAGTTTCAGTTTCGAAGCAGAAGAAGATTCTTATCAGTCCTGGCCATGTCAATTTAGAATGAGTTCGTTGAGACATCTGAGGAGTTTAATATTTACTGGAGTTGGTCTTTCGGATGAGATTCTTGGCCAAGTTTTACCTAAACTTACCTCGATAGAGTCTTTGAAGTTTATATCATGTCATATGATGAAGAGGCTTAAAATGTCTACAGTCTCTCTTGAGTTTCTTTCGTTCAGCGGTTGCAGTGGGTTAGAGGAGCTTGAAACTGATACTCCCAATCTCAAGACACTTGAGTATTTTTTTGTATAGAGTTGGTGAAGATTGATATTAAATCCCCAAATCTGACGAGACTTTTTGTGGTCGAATATAAAAAGTTGGTGAAGCTTGAAACTGACTCCCCAAAACTGGAGGATTTCTCCTACGCAGGTCACTTAATTCCCTGGTTATCTATCGGGGATAGCCAAGGGAAATGTAATGCTGACCTTCGCTTGATGGTTTATCCTCTTGACAATCAAATGTTCGTCAGATTGAAGAATCTCCTTGCTGGGCTAAACATTTGTAACAAGTTGGAGATCGGTTTGTTATTCGCGGAACAAGAGCAGCCTATGGTATTCTGTGCTTAATGTGTTTATGTTATTATATTTGAAATTTCATGATTATATGTAACAAATATAAATTACTAAGAGAAATTTTCTGGTTGTATTTTGAAGTTTCAACATGATGAGAAGTTCTACAACATACATCTTGGATCACATTTGGAGGTTCGAAAACTGGAATTGTGCTGGCCATCTGGGATGTGCATGCAATCTTGTCTGTCAGCTTGTATAGATGGTTTGCTTTGGAGTTGCCATCCTCAAATACTGACTATTAAGGCAGAACACGTCAACAGGGAGGTACAAGCATTATCTTTTGTGGTTTGGCACTTCTTTTTGGTGGTTTTACACTAGTTCATTTCCCATCTTTATGTTTGTTAGTTCTGCTAAGATTCTCTAGCACTACGAGACTTCACTGAAGAACAAAAGTGCACTAAATAAAGAATCTTTGTCCTAAAAGTTTAAGAAAACCTTTCTAATAAACATGTCATTAGAAATTTGGAAGTCTGAAACAAAGGGTTAACTGTTATGCATTTTATGACCATTTACTTTGATGCTAATTTTTAACACTTGGATAAGTTGGATTGAAAAAAAGGTTTTGAATTATCTAATTCTCACTTATGAGCGGTTACTAAAGTAGGGCACTGGCGTCAGCTAGGCAAGCTCAGTCTTTCTGAGGCTGCGAGTTGAACTCAATTTCCTCGCACCTTTATTACAGAGCTGGATTGCCATACCCCTGCTATAGCTCATACCTCTAATTTTTACTTTGACTTGATTGGTTTTGTAGTCTGTCCTGGACATATTAAAGGAGAGGGCTAACTGTTCGAGGCATCCATTGGTAAGTGTTGAAGCTGAAGATAGTGATGGCTCTGAGAAGTGTGACACTTTCATATTCACGTTGAATTGGCAATCAGATATGGCTTAACATGATCTCCAAATCCTTTTACTTTTCTGGAGTTACTGGTTCATCTGTCTTGTCTAGTTGTCTACTTGTATGTGAAAACATTTGGGGAGTATGATAACCTCAGGAGCCACTGCCTGAATAGCGGTTACCAGACGTTCTTGTAAACAGTAATCACATCTTGCATGATTTTTCCGATAACTTGTGTTATTGTGTTGTACACGGCTTTATCAGAAGCCGGATCTATGCCTAAACATGTAGTAGAACTTTAACTACGTTGTTCATTGACATACCAGTCACCAGTGAGGTGATCCTTTTTCATGCGAGCAAAGTCATTGAAATATTTATCCGGGATTATTCTCTCAAATATACACTGCCTGAAGTTTTATTTTCCGCAAAATCATTGAAATATTTGGCATGCAAAACTGTTCAAGTACCCTTTTACTCATCCCTTAAGTTAAAAACTCTTCAACACCTGAGTTTACAGAATGTCACCCTTGACGAGCGTATGCTACAGCATATCATTGACTCTTGCAGATTAAAAAGCTTGTATATACATCAATGCAGTGGTTTCAGGGACATTTCAATTCCATGTTATAGAGAATTCGAGTGTGTGAGAATATGTAATAGTGTGCCTGTAGGAGGCAGAGTCAATATAGAAGCACCATGTCTTCGGTATTTGAAGTATGCAGTAAAAGACGACGACCGTTATCAGCCCTGGCCATTTCAATTTAGCCCGAACTCATTGAGACATCTGAGGAAATTAACATTATCTTGTGCTGGTATTACAGATGAGATTGTTAGCGAACTATGTCCAGAACTTACCTCGATAGAGTGTTCGGATTTTTTGTCATGTCATATGAGCATTAGTCATAGGATATCAGGAGTTTCTCTCAAGAAGCTTTTCGTCAGGAAATGTAATGGGTTGGTGAAGCTTGGAACTGATGCCCCCAATCTCAACTTTGTCCTTGTACACAATTGCCCACAGCTGGAGGAAATTGAAATTAGTTCCCCAAATCTCAAGACACTCATTGTCCAACATTGCAGAGAGTTAACAGTGCTCGAGTCTGATTCCGCAATTCTGCAGTGTTTTTCCTACACAGGCGGTGTTAATCCCTTAACATCTTTTGCGAATATCCAAGGCCCATGTGAAGTTTTCCTACATGTGTCGTCTTCTATTCTTGATAATAAAAGGGTCGTAAAGTTGAAAAGTTCCTTTCTGGTTTCAACATGTGCAGCCATTTGAAGATTAATTTGTTCATCAGCACAGGGCATAAGGTACTCTGAACTAATTGTGTTCATATTGTGCATTTTAAATTTCTTAGTACAGCTCCATCTAGGTTGCTCAGCCAATTTCTCTGGCTGAATTTATTTCAAAGTTGATTATGATGCCAAGTTCGCTAGCAAAATGTACATGCACCATGCCTTCTAAGTTTCAGTTTTCGAGAAGAAAAAGTTCCTAATCAGTCATGGCCATGTCAATTTAGAATGAGTTCATTGAGACATCTGAGGAGTTTAACTTTAACATTTACTGGAGTTGGTCTTTCAGATGGGATTCTTGGCCAAGTATTACCTAAACTTACCTCAATAGAGTCTTCTAAGTTTACATCATGTCATATGATGAAGAGGCTTAAAATATTTAGTCTCTCTTGAGTTTCTTAGGTTCAGCTATTGCAGTGGTTAGAGGAGTACTTTCTTAAGCTTAAAATATCTCCTTGCATGGAACAAGGGCTAAACTTGTGTATTGTGTAACAAGTTGGAGATCAGTTTGTTATTCATGGCACAAGGGCGGGCAGCCTATGGTATTATGTGCTTAATGTGTTTATGTTATTTAATCAAATTTCATGATTATATGTAACAACTAACAAATTTGTATTTTGAAGTACTTTCATGATGAGAAGTTCGCCAACATAAATCTTCGATCACATTTGGAGGTTCAAAAACTGGAATTGTGCTGGAAATCTGGGATGTGCATCCAATCTTGTCTGTCAGGTTGTATTTATAGTTTGCTTTGGAGTTGCCGTCCTCAAATACTGACTATTAAGGCAGAATGCATCAACGGGGAGGTACAACCGTACAAGCATTATCTTTTGTGGTTTGGCACTTAATTTTGGTGGTTTTACACTAGTTCCCTTCCCATCTTCATGTTTGTTAGTCCATACGAGACTTCACTCAAGAACAAAAGTACAAATTATTAAAGAATCTTTGTCATTAGAAATTTGGAAGTCAAACTCAGGGTTAACTGTTATGCTAAAAGTCTGTTCAGCCTTTTATTAACCTTTACTTTGTTACTCAATTTCCTTGCGCCTATAGACTATAGTACAGAGCTGCATTGCCATATAACTGCTATAGCTCATACATCTAATTCCCAATTTGACTTCATTGGTTTTGTAGTCTGTCCTCGACATATTAAAGGATACGGCGAACTGTTCAAAGCATCCATTGATAAGTGTTGAAGCTGAAGATAGTGATGGCTCCGAGAAGTGTGACACTTTCATTTTCAGGTTGAATTGGCAATCAGATATGGCTTAGCATGGTCTCTAAATTTTTACTCTTTTCTGGAGTTACTGTTTCATCTATATACAACAACAATCGAGTGTAAATCCCCATCCAATGGGATGCTCGGGGTCAGGATGTGAAAACACGAGTATGATAATCTCATCTTGGATAGTTTTCCGATAACTTGTGTAATAGGGTTGTACACTGTGTTATCGGAAATCAGAACAATGCCTAGACATGAAGTAGAACTTTAACTACGTTGTTCATTGACATACCATACCAGTCACCAGTGAGGTGATCCTTTTTCATGCAAGCAAAGACATCCTGTTTGGTTTAGGGATTCTCTTCAGCCACCACTTTCCAACTCAGGTTGAAATATTGTGATCAATTTATTTTTTGATCGGAAATATTGGTGATTATATGTGGCTTGATATGCTGCTTGAGTAGCCTCCATCGAGTTTAGTTTGAATCTCCTGAGCATTTTTTATATTGCTTCGTTTATACATGTGTAAGAACCTCAACAACAACAAAATCCCACCTTAAATGAGAGACTCATGCTGAACAATAATATCCTTATCAATATCTCCGGTTACATACGCCGTACACTGCTTATCAGAACTTTGCCTAAGCGGCTAAACATATATGAGAACATTAGCTGCACCACATATGTAATGCCAGTAAAAATAAAAGGTCGCCACGCCATGATAATAACAAGTCAAAAACAAGCTGATGGTAACATTTAACGTTGCGAATTGTCAAACAGCAGAGTATCAGTGTAAAAGAGTTAATCGCTAAAGAGGTGCAGATTTACATTGTACGAGCTTCACATGAGCCATGTCAATTATGCACAAGATGTGAAGAATGCCCCTGAATAATATACTTGATTACACCGATCACAACTATAGTCAGTTAAGAACAATGAGGTCACTCTTTAAATACTACTCACTCTGCGAAGGAAATGCAAGTCATCCAAGAAAGAAGACGAGTTGTATCTCAGAAACATAGCGAAATGTTTCCCAGTCGTGAAACCTGAACTCAGCCACAGCTCTGTCCGGCAGTCAATTGGTCACTTTCCACCCAAGAATGTGCCCCTCCTCTCGTTGAACAAGAGCACAGTGAACTGGCTGGTGCTATCTGATGCAACTGCCACTGCATACTTGTTGCTGATTGGAACTACCTATAAATACATTTATTTCGCCTTTTTCGTCAGTTCAGATGTCTGATTCTTAGCATCATCCTTGATGAAACTCCACCACAAGTAGGTGAGGGGTATCGTTGTGGCATGCCAAAGTGCATGGGCGTCAACAAGCCCTTCATATGGAGGGAAATCATATATCTCTAAAAGCATCGCAAGTCCACCTGCCACCACGACGAACCACAGTTTCCATCTGGAAGGATGATGAGTGATCCCAGCCCAAGTTGCCCATATGAGAAGTTGAGCAACAGCCATGACTACACAGACTTGCATGTTCCACCCTGCAACAATTTTAAAAAAACTAAACCATTAGTTTCTTTTTCCACCAATTTTCCTTAATTTTGAAGAGGGGGGGGGGAGACCTACCAATGAGGGTACACACAGTGTTTGATTAGTGGGTGCTGCGAAAGAAAGGGACTGGAGATACTTCTAAGACTGTTGATTTATTTACTTCATTATTTTTATCTTTTAGCAATTGCCGTTAGTAAAAAAAAACGAGACGAATGATTATCAAACCTTCGGCCTTGCAATTATGTGGTGTATACGTGATCGGTGTATCAACTGCGGCGTCTCTCCCAAGTATAATGATAATGAGATATAGGTGTACCAATATATCATATACAGTTTGCCAAAGTCTAAATGACAACTTTGCAGTACAATTACGTACAGAGTACAGACCAAGCTATTCTCTTATTTAAGTTCTTAACACATATGATGAAAATGCGCAAAATATGCCTCTTAAACCAACGCAAACAAACAAAGTCAATTAATCTCTGAAATTAGTGCTGAGCGCCTTGTCTCCATAAGACCAATCTTCGTACATTTCTAAATGGATTTCCTCTGTTTTCTATATATGTGGTACATTCGTAAATATACTTATAGGACTATCGACTACCAGAACAAACGACAGACTCTTACAGCACAGAATAGCACAGGATATGTTATGCACAAATGCTACAAGCCTACAACAGCAGATACAACACTCGCTCTTGCTGTTTGGTATACTCCACAGGGCTAGTCTTAACAATAATCAAATCCTTCTCACGTTCCCTCAGACCAACTAATGCAATAGTCTTTCTGGGCAACTACAGTAATCGTCAACTTTGCTGAATAACATGAGTTTGCAGTTACTGACGCTTTCATGGACAGAGGTGTATTTAATAACATGAAAACTTGTATCATTGTTAGAAATTCACCACTAAATTATAAATTTTAACGCCAAATAATAAATGACACAGTCTATTTCACTGACCAGAGATTTTTTAGCCACAAAAAAAAAAGTTCGGTGCTTGATGCACCTGATCACAAGTCCATCAAGGATTCCAGTTTAGTGTCCCGAACCCTTCAAGCGTCCAGTTCGCTCACTTAAGGTAGACACATTGAGAGATAATTGATTTTTTTTAATTTCTTCTTCAAATTACAAGATACAATAATGGAGATCCTCCAACTATC
>ONZK01000837.1:126250-136405 GCA_900322385.1 Pharnaceum exiguum | reverse complement strand
ACCCTGTGCCACGTCAGAGACATTAGTCATATAAAAGATTTCACTAGTCATATTACTACTAGTCATTAGTCATATAAAAATACCCATTAGTCATTAGTCACATAAAAATGTCCATTAGTCATATATAAACGATGACGTGGCACAGGGTGTATATATACACCCGGTGCACAGAAGACTTAGAGATATATGTCTGTCCAAAGCTTAAAATTCACATTATGAAAATGACTCAATGTTAAACTCTTATGAGACAATGGAATATTTCAAACCATTTTTAAAAGTAAAGTTATTATTATAAGCAACCAGTATATGAATTATTCCAATCAATTTTGAAAATCAAAAAATAACACACAAAATTGGGTTAGTCACTTAGTTTTGGCAAGATATATACTTGGCGGGAACTCATAACTATAACTACTTCCAACATTTCAACTACCGAAGTAGTGAAGTACACAACAACTCACTTGCAAATCAAAGGCCATTTATACTAAATTTTTTTTTTTCTTCCTTTCATCAAATTAATCACATTGCCCATTAATTAATTTTTTTAAAAAAATAATCAAAAGATCAAATCTTTTCCTCCAATTTTCATAAACCCTAATTTTAAATTTTGTCCAAAAAATCCAATGAAATTCCCAATACCAAAAACATCAAACTCCCAAAAAATAATCAAAAACCCAAATTCAATTGTAATCCTACATGGGAAATTAATAAAAACCCAAAATCACAAAGACCCAAATTTAATAACCCCAGTTTTACAATCATATTGTTACACCTCATTGGACAAAGCAAAGTTAGTATTTGATCAAATTGAAAGACCCACTTTGTACAATTGGAATTACATGATAAAAGGGTATGCATTAAGTGACAATCCAACTAAAGCTATAATCTTTTATGACAAAATGAGAGACCTAGGGTTAAATGGTAATAACATGAGTTTTGAGTCAGTTCTTAAGGCTTGTGGTAAAGTTAGGGATGTTGTGGTTGGGAGAAAGGTTCATGGGCATGTGATGAAACTTGGGTATGTGTTAGATTTGGTTGTTTGTAATGTTTTGATTCATATGTATGGGTGTTTGGGACATGTGGGTTTTGCAAGGAAGGTGTTTGATGAAATGGTTGTAAAGGATTTGGTTAGTTGGAATTCTTTGGTATGTGGGTATAGTCATGGGAGGAAGTATGAGGAGGTTTTGAGTTTGTTTGAGACGATGCGGGTGGAGAATGTGAGGGCTGATGCTGTGACTTTGGTGAAAGTTGTTTTGGCTTGTAAGGTGTTGGGTAAGTGGGATGTAGCTGATTTTGTGGTGGAGTATGTTGAGGAGAATGGGGTTTGGGTGGATGTTTATTTAGGGAATAGTTTGGTTGATATGTATGGGAAGCGCGGTCTTGTGAAGCTGGCGAAGGGTGTGTTTGATCGGATGAGTGAAAAGAATATGGTGTCTTGGAATGCAATGTTGGTGAGTTATGTGAAGGGTGGTGATTTGGTTTCTGCAAGGAGGTTTTTTGATGAAATGCCGAAGAAGGATGTTGTTTCTTGGACTTCTATGATTACTGGTTACTCTCAAGCTGGTAACTTTTGTGATGCTGTGAAACTTTTTCGGGATATGATGGTGAATAAGGTGAAGCCTGATGAAGTTACCGTTGCAAGTGCTCTTTCTGCTTGTGCTCATCTCGGAATGCTTGACATGGGCAGGGCAATTCATGAATTCATCGATAAGCATGAAGTGAGAGTGGATATTTATGTTGGTAACTCTTTGATCGACATGTATTGTAAATGCGGTGATGTCATGAAGGCATCGCAAGTTTTTCAAGATATGAAGGAGAAAGACTCTGTGTCTTGGACTGCAATCATATCAGGACTGGCGGTAAATGGTTGTTCTGATTCTGCTGTTCAGGTCTTTGAAGAAATGTTGCAGAAGAATGTTAGGCCAACTAATGGAGCTTTTGTTGGGATCTTGCAAGCTTGTGTACATTCTGGGCTGGTGGATAAGGGAATGCAATACTTTGACAGTATGCAGAAACTTTATGGAATTACGCCACAAATGAAACACTATGGCTGTATAGTTGATCTCTTGAGCCGGTCTGGAGAACTAGACAGAGCTTATGAATTCATAGAAAAGATGCCAATACAACCAGATGTCGTTCTGTGGAGGATCTTGTTGAGTGCTTGCAAGCTTCATGGAAATGTGGCCTTGGCTGAGGTTGTATCTAGAAAGCTTCTTGACGTAGATTCTAGTAATAGTGGCAATTACGTACTTTTGTCTGACACGTATGCAGGCATAGGAAGATGGGATGCTGCTACCAAATTCAGAGACTTGATGGAGGAGAATTATGTGCAGAAGCCTTCTGCCTGGAGTTCAGTGGAGGCCAGTGAAAGAAATCAATTTTAGCAAGACATGAGTTTAAGATAACTGAAAGGTTGACAACTTCTTATAATTGAGGAATCTCCTACGATCAAGTTTGGAAGAGTAGTTTTAGAAGGTATGAAAATGATGCAGCCTGATATTAGTCATTTTCAGATTTGCAGATGTGGATGGTGACCCTTAGTTGAAAATCCTACTACCATTTCGTTATGGGATTACTTGTTGCAATTGTCTCCTTGCTGTTATCTCTGGCAACCTTGAGCACTTTGGTGAAATGGTGTATTTTGGGGGAGAGCTTTATTACTTTCAGTTAACTTATGTTCAGAAGCATTTTTCTGAACTATCCATGGTGAGTTGGTGACTGTAGTTTGTGCTGGTGTATATAGCAAGATTTCTCAGGCGAAACCTTATGGCATTATGGAAGTACAAGTTCAAAGGCCAATCCTTTTTTGTCTCCATGGCTCTCCCATCTGTTGGTAGTCCTTCATGAGCGTCAGTGTTTATACTGAATCACACCGAATCAACTCAGTTGAGGTTGCATACTTGCATGATGCAGTGGTGCTGGAAGATCACAGAGGCTGCAGCTTAATTTGTCATTTACTTCGTTCAAGCTTAGCAGCTGCTGATGCCTTGTCAACTATCATCATATAAAGGAATGATGATTCTCCTGCAGCTTCATCAGTTCATTGCGTATTATGGAACAGAAAAATCATAGGCCCAATGGATGAGGTGAAAGTAAAGTGCAGAACTGCTGAATCTTGTTCGTACTGCTTCTTTTGAAATGTATATATGAAGTATATGATATTGATATAGCTCAAGAAGCTACAGAGTTTTTGCATCCAACTGTAAGTAACTTATTGCCGCTATGTACCTTCTCATTTTTATTTCTACCATTTAAGGTGCTTTTTTTTTTCTATAGAAATTGTGGCACCTTGCTTCAGCTACTGTCTGTTGCTCTGTCCTGGTGAAGGAAGCTTTCCTGCAAGAACTGTGGCATATTTTTGTAGTTCTTATATTGCTCAGCCCTGTTCTGTGAAAATGGGGTTTTTGATGGTAAGGAACCCATATTTCTGTGGATGGTGGGATTCGAACCCAGGCATCCTGGGAATTCGAGGGAGCACTTTGCTGTCTCGGCTAGGTGTTCCATCTCGGGAAAGTGGGGATTAGTAGAGTGGGGAAAGAAGCTTTATAATTAAAAATTAATTTAAATAAAACATGAATTTAGAGTCAAGAGCCTCCAAGTTGACTCAAATTTAGACTTTAATTATTGAGTTGCAGAACTTTCTTTTCTTCTTTTTTCTTGAAGTGGGGGATCTTGAAAGTAGGATAAGAGGTCTTCCTGGATTTCCACAAAACTGACAAAGAAATTTAATTTTTGTCTTGGTGTGAAATTATAGCATAACAGATTTCTCTTGTAACGGTGAAGTTTTGGTGGGGTATTGATGACAAGGATTCAGTTCCTCTTGTTGGCTAGAGATAAACTGTACATGCAAGAAAGGAGTACATGCAAGATCAACACAGATTTAATCATTTAATGGAGGCATACAAAAATAGCTACAGTACTTAGTATTTTCTGCCCTGTCTCAATCAAACCTTTCAGTAATGTTTGACAACTAGCCTGATGTATTATTGCATGCTCCTACACAAAAAATTGCATTTACTTTTACCTAAGTGAGGTGGAAATATATAATCATGAGGTGACTTTTTTTATATTAATAAAAAATACTAGGAGGGTATGGGTAATACACTATCCATTTTGTTTCTTTTTTGGTTTGCATTATGGATTATCTACAAGAAATTATTTTCTTTATTTATTTTAATATTCAGCACAATTTTAAATTGTGAAGTTGTAATTGACTTTTGAGTTGCAAATATTCAATATTCAGCACATTTCTAACAACTTAGAAATTAACTAATACACTTAACAAGTTGGTAGTCTATGTGGCCACACTATATTATAAGATGGCTGTCCAATTTGTTCAACCAAGCATTTCACTTTCGTCATTACTATGATATCATAGAGCCCTTTAAAGAGACCACAGAAACTCATTATATGCATTGGAAAATAAACCATAGAAAACTAGAGCCTCAAACTCCCAAACCTCTATTTGTGTACTCTATAAAGTCTGCAGAGCCTTGCATAGGTAACTCAACAAGAGAGAGACACAGAGAGAGTTAGAATGGGAAAGGGAGGTATGTCTCATGGAGAAAGTGCAGGAGAACAGAACATGGCTGCTTGGCTAATGGGTGTTAACGATCTTAAAATCTTGCCATTTGAGCTGCCTCCCCTTGGTAATACTGTTATCCTTCTATGGATATGTCATCTTCTACCTGACAGTTACATTTGTATCTTGTTCTTTCTATCTTGGTTTCTCTGTTTACTTGTATTTTATACTTTTGTTCAAGTACCAAGTAGAATGACTATATTCATGTTTGTCTCTTTTCTTCTTCTTTTTGTTAGGACCTCATGATGTTAGAGTCAGGATGAAGGCTGTTGGCATATGTGGGAGTGATGTTCACTATCTTAAGGTAAAACCCTTCTCCAGTCTGATGTTTTTTGTGTTACGCTTAGTTACTCTCAGTGAGTAATCATTCTTTTTGTTGTTTTCCTTGCCTAGACCATGAGATGTGCAGATTTTGTGGTAAAAGAACCTATGGTGATTGGACATGAATGTGCCGGGATCATTGAAGAAGTTGGGAGTGAGGTTAAGTCATTGGTCTCTGGCGATCGAGTTGCTTTGGAGCCTGGTATTAGTTGCTGGCGTTGTGGCCCTTGCAAAGATGGACGTTACAATCTATGCCCTGAGATGAAATTCTTTGCAACACCACCCGTCCATGGTTCTCTTGCTCATCAGGTGACTGATTTCTTGGTGCATTATGTTAGCCTGCTGGATATTTGGTCTTATCAAAGTCAAGTGTTTCACTGCTTTATACTGTGATAATGTGCTCATTCCATTGAAGTTCTAAACTGAGCTGGAAATTATGCACTGGGATGTTGCTGTTTTTTTTTTCTTTTTTGTGCTGATACGGTTTCATATGTGGTGATATAGCTGTGTGTGTATGGGTGTGTGTGTTTTTTCAGTCCTGCTTGAAGTTTATGGTTTAGTGTCTAGCATACAGAAAGGTGAAGTATCATATGAAACAGGTCATTTTGCTGTTATTTTCTACTGACTAAATCTGTCCACCGTCTGGAGGATCTCAACCACCATTGTTGACACCATGATCCAATCATGCTTACCTGATTAATTTTGGTACAATCGAGGCCACAAATGGAATTTTTTTGAACTGCAGTGACTAAATGCGATGGAAGCTTATGCATAATATTGCTGTGGCAGGTTGTACATCCTGCAGATTTATGTTTCAAACTTCCAGACAATGTCAGTTTAGAAGAAGGGGCTATGTGTGAGCCGTTAAGCGTTGGTGTTCATGCTTGTCGACGTGCTAATGTTGGTCCTGAGACCACTGCATTGATAATGGGAGCTGGACCTATTGGCCTCGTCACTTTGATGGCAGCTCGAGCATTTGGAGTCCCTAGGATTGTCATTGTGGATGTTGATGATTACCGTCTCTCTGTTGCCAAGCAACTAGGTGCTGATGATATTGTCAAAGTTTCAACCAAAATGGAGGTCCTGATCCACTAGCGAAAAAAGTTCACTTTTCTTGAAAAATGTTATATTTTCTGAAATTCCTTAAAGCTGCCATCTTGCTTGCAGGACATACCTGAAGAAGTTGCTCTGATTCACAAAACTATGGGTAGAGAGGTAGATGTGACTTTTGACTGTGCAGGGTTTAACAAAACCATGTCCACTGCTCTCAGCGCAACTCGTCCAGGTGGCAAAGTTTGCCTCATTGGATTGGGTCACGGTGTAATGACTGTTCCCCTTACTCCTGCTGCTGCAAGGTATTACGACGTACTCCATTTTCGTTGAACAAATAGTTGTATATTATCAAGGAACGGAAAGGAAAATGCAAAACTCCGATTAGCTTACATAGTTTGTTATAATTGTCAGAGAAGTGGATATCGTGGGAGTGTTCCGGTACAAGAACACATGGCCTCTGTGCCTAGAGTTCATCAGCAGCGGGAAGATTGATGTGAAGCCCCTGATAACCCATAGGTTTGGTTTCTCACAGAAAGAGGTTGAAGAAGCTTTTGAAACAAGCGCTCACGGTGGGACTGCCATTAAGGTTATGTTTAATTTGTAAGACTCGATGGCATCTTCAGAGTTGAGAGCAAGGCTTTTAAAAGATGTTATGTCAACAGCAGACATGAGCGGCAATAAACTTGTGATTTTCTTTCCGTCTCTTAATAAATTAGACAACTGATAATTGTCCAGTGGGTGGCTAGAGTTTGTCTGAAAGTCATGATTCGGAAAACGAACAAATGCCCAACTAAATGAAAAGTAGCGAGACTTGGGTATTTATAGAGGTGCACGAGTCTCATCTGTTTATGTATTGTTCATGATGCCACTAGGTTATAACTTGTGTTTATGTGGGAAAGGGCGATTTAGCAGTTGTAATTGCGCTTTCTCTCTTTCGAATTTTCCTCTGAAGTCTTTCAGCCTGGGGTCAGGCAGGGCTGCAGGCAATGAAGGGCTGAAGGCTCATTCAGCGGACATTGAGTGAGCAGCAAGCTCCGCAACCAAAGTCACTAATCTAGCTGACAGAATACATCCCGCGACTCCCAGGTTGCGCATGGGAGGTGTTTGTAACATACATGACGGCCTGATAATAAACATCGAACCCCTTGGGACGCTGAGATTCTATAGATTTTCTTTTTCTGGAATAGGAAGCACAAAAATTGCAGATACCATAAATTTCTGCGACAGCACGAACACTGGCATGACCACCAAATATTTTGCAATTCCACACGAGACAGGATTTGGGGGGGCTATTCTGCCCTTCTACGGTAGTTTACACGACTTCAAAAGTTGAAAAAGAAGGCCCTTAATACAGTATTCCTCAAATACTTCCATGGACTAAAATCTGTGTAGCAAAACTAAATCCATATTGAAAAAAGCCATGAGAAATGAGGATGCAGAAGAACGCAGATTCAAAATCAATGTCGCTCCAGTGCGTCCATGCAAAAGACAGACTGATGACGTTACATAAATGTGCGTGTATAGTGTTACAAACAGAGATAACAACTCTTTCTGAACATCTGATCATCTCACTCGCACAATCATTTCTACTAATTACATACGTTGTTACAGATTCAGATCACCTCATTTCTATTAATACATTGTTAACTATAACCCGCTGGTGTTGTGCAGAAAATTTGCTCAACCAGCCTAGATCCTACCCATTATGGGGAGGGAGAAAAATGAAAAGAAAAAAACAAAAGAAACTAGGCTCTAGTCCAAACTCCAAAGCGTGATGAACTACTGAATATTTTTATTATTTTCCCGCATAAATCGCCAATGAGCTAAAGAACGAACAAAAGAATAACATAGCCAAAATTGGCAGCCTAAACTAGCTGAGACTTGATACACGACTCACTTGGTTATAATGTTACACAGATGACTTAGGGTCTTTCATTTGCCAGACCCTCACTTGACCATTGCCATCTCCCGTGAAGAATAGGCCCCCTGGACCTGCTTGAACAGCTCGTATTTCCTTCTTTGAAAATATCTTTCCTCTCTCCATAAACCTAATAGACAACAGGAAGGAGAGATGAACATCACACAAATTATACATTCAAACTTGCTGCCTTTCTGAACTTCTGCTTTGATGTCTCCATGACAGAAGAAAACCAAGTTAAATAGAACAGAACTAAGACATCTCAAAATGGAATGTTAAATACCCTTATCCAATTGAAATATAAAGACTATTGACAGGTTCATGCATGCACCAAAACCATTAATCAACACTCAAGGTAGTGTTAATGCTGTGAAGGTTCTTGGACCTAGCGTGCTTTTATAGTGAAGCCAAGATTGAGCATAAGAAAAATAAGTTAAAAGTTTTAGTGACAACTCACGATGGCAAATCAAACAAGCGGACAATATTGTCATTAGTCGCACAAAGTAAGACCGGCTTTCCTTCGGAATCCATCAACCCACATAATTCAAGAATGCCCTGCAAGTAGAACATCATATAAGATAAGAGGCTGTAAGGACAATATCTAGACTAGTTCAATCTGAAACCAGATTACCAGAGCACAAAATATGATCCCAATTCACACCTCTTTAGCAGAGAGAAAGAGAGGATATCTAAACAAGAAACAAATAGCCATGTTTAAAAGCTTGGAGAAACCGCAGATTCATGCAACGAGTGAATACTATTTCTAATTCTCAGGACATCTCACACAATAACGAGGTCATTAAAACATCTGATATAGTGCCAATTGTTGCCATAGCAACAAGTACAAGTTCAATAAATTGAGAGAACTCATTCACATAACCTAGATCCCACTCAAGCCACAAAAAAGAACTGACACAAGCTGAAGTTCAATTCCATCCTGCTTCATTTCTAGTACTTCAAACCCCTAAGATGATTCAGAAAAGCATAGCATGGAAATGCAACAATGAGCAGCATCAAGACTTCCTTTTAAAACCCACATTGGTAGGACATAGCTACCCATTGTTTGCAATATAGAAGCATAAGTGGGACACATCACTGGCCAAACTTTACAAGCAACCAGGATCAGGAACCAAGATACACTTCAACTTTGAACTTTCACTCTTAACCCCCCATGTAAATGAAGAGAAACAACCTTGAGAAAAAGCAGTCAATGCTAGTAAGCCAATGAAGTTAAAGCAAAAGAGAGACAATTCATTGACTTTGTGGTTCATAAGCTCCTTGTATATAAAGAAAATAGTTTTTCAGTATGTCTCAAACAGTTCCTATCCCACTACCAAGAGGCAAGAACACAAAAGAAACAAGGAAGCAAGCAGGAAAATGAGCTTCTCACATGCCTGCCAGAAAGGCTTACATTGAGCAGAGACTAGTTAAACAAACTCCATGATGAGCAATCCAGGCCGAACATCTTCGGAAGACATGGATGCTCGGTTTGTTTTGGTCAGAAAAACACAAGTGGTGACAGGAAGTCTTCTTCCAGTATCAGGTATCGCAAAGGGTAACCAAGGGAAGACCAAAGCTAGGGTGGCTAGGCTGCTATAGTGATACTATTATCTCTGTTGTGTGTTGAGGAAGCCAATTAATTTTCACCATAGACTTGCCATAGTATCAATGTAGAGGGAAAACAATAAGCAATATTAAAGCATGACACCCTCAGTATACACAAGCAAAAATGCATCTCCACGACAGTATTACCATTATATTAGGGTTTGTTCAATGAGTTATAAAACCAAACCAGTGTAAGTTATGAGTACTAAAATATTCGAAACTAGATTTTTCTTTTCAAAATAATTTTAAAACCAGATTTCGTGTTTGGCTTGTCTCGTTATTTTTATTCAAGTATATATAGCCCCCCATTGATCACATTGAAGTCTACTTCCCACAAAACTTCTGGTATGAAGTATGAACATCTTCTACCTCGAATCAAAAAGAAAAAAGTATGAACATCACTTGCACAGTCACACCATCACAAAACGACGACACTCCCTTCTATCACCTAGTAATTGCCCAAAGAACTGAAAAATAGTCAGATCCTCCTACACAAACACCATCATCGATCCATCATCACCATACACAACACATCCAGAAACTTGAAATAGATCTCCATTCTCCATTTGGATTATCTAGCCACACACACACTTTCATTAAGTTCTTTCATATAATCAAGATGACTGCACAGCTTCCTAATTAATACTTTTGAAACAATTCTCCAATGGATCACTGT
>ONZK01000837.1:109082-120606 GCA_900322385.1 Pharnaceum exiguum | reverse complement strand
GGGGGGGGGGGTTGACCTTGCAGAGTTGCAGTGGGATCAGCTCACTGTTATATTAAAGATCTTTGTCATTGTTCAACACCCAGTCACATACAAGCTTCCATCACAAAACATCTTGAACATGGTCACTTTCCTAGTTCAGACAGAAACTACCATAATGCCGTTTTATCAGATAATAATAATTTTATTGATGAGGAGAAGTTGTTCTCTACAATTAGATCAATTCCTCTGCAAGTCAATGGATAGTCAACAAAATTAGACCATGATCACTTTCCTAGATCAATTTCTCCCGATACCCAACAAGTTATCCACCACTTTCCTGAGACCACGTGAGCCACCACATAATCATGGTCCCACGTTGTACATAGACACCCTTAGGCTCGTCCGATATTAACAACCTGGAATATCATTTCCAAAGCCCTACTCAGATCCATCAATGGCATAGCACTCCCTAAGGCCTAAACTCACCCCAAGCAAATTCTTCATGCCAAACCCAAAAAAAATAAAAATAGGTGAGATATAGTGATAGACAACAGAGTTCTTCAAAACCCCAAGCTTTAATCAGAAGTCAGAGCCACAGCTGCAGGAGAGGAGAACAGATTATCGCAAAAAGCTGTAGGCGTGCATCAGTCAAGGAGTCTTGCAGACTTTGCTATCGTAACAAAGAGAAAGAATCACAAACTATTAATTATATTGCTTTTCTATTTCTTCTAGGTAGACTTTCCTTTTTCTTTTCACTTCCACATTTCATGAGGCGACAAACACAACACAGTTTTCCAGGCTTCCAAAAATTTTGCTCTCACAATCTGCAAAACCCGCACACCAAGAACTAAAGAGGCCTACAAATATTCCAACCGTAGTGTGCAATTGATCACGACTCTTCCAGTTCCTTAAGATGCTTGTACCCACTCTCCAACATCAACATACTCCCTTGTGAATCATTCATCAACTACGGCAACCAGAAGCCAGTATTTGAGTATTAGAAGATGTAGTTGGTTTGGAGGGACTTCAAAGAGTATGCATAGTGCACCAAGTGGGACAAACAAGACGAGTGCGATGCAGCTTCCAGCAGGGAGAAAGAAATCAACCAGCTTCCAACACATTCCCAACAGTATCCAGAAGTTAGGCACTCCCTCCTTAAGCTGCAATACACACGGCTGCTGAATATCCCCTCACAATCAAAAGCCATACCTAACTCCATCTTTTGGACACAATGGCCTTAATCCCATACATACACTAGACAAGGCTCTTGGGATGCCCCACACAGATACACGAAGCAAAATCCTTTAAACTTGCAAATGAAGTTTCTAGCACGCTGGATATGACGGGCTGAACCTTGAACATAATTGAAGCACGTAGTACAGACTACAGAGAAGTGTCCTGACAACAAACAGCAACAGCAGCTACTACTATATGGGATCCTGCTCCCAACCAGAAAGCACATCATAATGTTTAATCAGCGCATTCAATAAACTTGAAATAAAGAACACTAACAGTAATATGATACCCTTCCAAGATCCAATCGAACTCTCCCCAACCTAACCTTCTTCCAATCTAGACTATCACAAGGTTAATATACCAAGGTCAGCCATTTAACTCAATCCATAAACTCATCTTCTGGCAACTTACTCATAAAACAATATAAATAAATCAAATTTGGTGGGATAAACAACAGATTTTTTTCTTCATAAGCTCAAGCTTTAATCAGAAGTCAGAGTCACACTGCAGGAGAGGGGAACAGATAATCTTAATAAGTTAAGGATGTGCATGAGTCAAGGGCAATGAACTTAAGTCTAGCAGACTTGCTTTGCTCTTGTTACAAATCGGAATAAAACACACTGCATTTACTCTTTCTTTTTTTCCGTACTCTTTTTTTTTTTTCAATTCCACACCCCTTGAGGTGACAAAGACAACATGGTCGAACAATTAAGGCCTTCCAGGAATTTTATCTTGACAATCTACCAGAACCGACACATGAAGAAGAACTAACACCATCATACTCCCTCGTCAATCCTGCATGAACTATGCAACCAGAAGCCAATATCGGAGTACTAGGAGATTTGGTTTAGAGGGACATCCAAATAACATACATAGTCCACCAAGTGGGAGAAACAAGATAAGCCAGATACAAGAAAACAATCAGATAAAAGCACATTCCCTACTGTATCCAGAAAGCTAGATCAATGCTTCCTCCTCAAACCCCTGTAATAGACTAGAAATACTCCCAAGTCCCAACAGATTAAAGCCATAATGACTCCATCAGTCTAGCACAATGGAGGCACCCCACAGAATTGATCTCATACAGACTCCAGATCAGGCTCTTGGGATTCCCCACGCAGATCAACCGCAGCAGTCCCATCCCCCACGTGACAGTTGCATGGCACGCAGATCGACTGCGACAGTTGTATACACAAAGCGAAATTCTGTCGACTTGCACATCATTATAGCATATTGAATATGACTAGCTTAAGCCCTGAATCCAATTTAAGCACATAGCATAGAAAAGTCTCCTGTCAACATAAATACATAATGCACAAAAACAATAACTAAATAGGATCCTGCTCCCAACCAGAAAGCAAATTATAGCAATTCACTCGAGTCATCCAACGGCAGCTCCGCAGGTCATCATTTAACTAGATTACTAAAGGAGAAAGATATCAGCTCAAATATATGAAGTAGTCAAAGAGTAACATCTCCTTCACTTCATTCAATAACCTACCCTGTAGCCACAATTTATGTCGTTGGTGGGAAGACGAAAGGACTAAAAAGCATCTAAATAAGAACACCATCAAACAAACTTTTGTATTCACGAAAAGCAACTACTACTAATCAAGCACCATTTTCAAGAAACAATTACCTAAAATCATAAAGAAATTCTACTAGAGAATGAGTCAACCTGTAAAAGAGTGGACAGAACGAAAATGAAAAAGCCAATCGTAGTAGAAACTCAAGATTTCAGATTTATACATCCATCCCACACACCCAAAACCCATTAGTCTCACACACTCACCTAGTTCATTACCGAGTGTATAGTTTTCCATTCAACTCATCCATAATACCATTGCTCCAAGTAACACGATACTACTCTAGAACAAGCAATCCCAAGCACTCAACTAGTAGAACTCTCACAAGTCGGACATACTAATGAATTAGCAACATAAAGAACATAATTCAAATATTTCCCATCTCGCTAGAAATCATTATAATCTTCCACTCTCTGTGTGATTCACTTTTTGTCGTTTGTTCCAATAGTTTACTAATACTAAATTACTAACTATCACCGAGATAGTCATAAGACTCATAATTCCATCTAAAAACAAAGAACTATACCCTTCAAGTTTCAATCAAACTCCCCAACCTCACATTCTTCTACAAGTTACGCCATTTCACAAGTTCAACAAACCACGGTCACACACTTAAATCACTTGAGTAGCAACAACCACAAGTTCTTGAACGTGTTACTCTAATAATCAATAATAAGATTAACAGCACCATACACTCCATCCGACCATAATCACTCTTCCACTTGATAGCCACTTGAAACTATTTTATACTACCCAAGTCGTCGAAAACTAACTCTGAACAAACACACATAGTCGCAACAATCTGGACAGGTCGGATAGACAAAGTAAGTAGCAATAACCTTTCTTTTCTTTTCTTTTCAGATAACCTTTTCTTTTTTCTATTTTTTAAATTCAGATAGCACAACACTGCCAAAGTGGACGACTAATTCTCGACGATTTAGTATATCATACCTGTCCAGACTGGCAATCCCAAATCCTGACTTGCTCATCTTTACTCCCTGTATACAACTTATCATTCCCGGACGGCAACGTTATCCCCGTCACCACCTGCCAGCCAAGCCACGTCATCATTTCATTTAATTAATAAACCAAACAAAAGAAACAATATAATAAAAGAATCCCAAATACAATACCTGTTGGTGACCGTCGAGGGTGGTGAGAAGAGAAAAAGAATCCCCAATAAACCAAGTATGCAAAAACTTACACCGTTCCCCATACCCACAATTACCCTGTACCCAATAATTACAAATCCTCTCCATCTTTTTAACCACCGGCGGCCCATTAGGTCCATTAGGCCCACTATTATTATTTCCTCCTCCTCTTCCCCACGTGCTGGACTGGGAGAAGGAATTTGGGCCGCCTTTTCTTGACGAGAACCCACCCTCGTCAGGTGGGCCTGAGTAGGCCCGTTTGGAAGTTGAGGTGTGAGAAGAGGATGGTGGGAGTGGGAGTTCGCGGTGTAAGAATTGGCATGGGTGACGTGTACACCGACCTGCTTGCCAGTGGTAACATACTTTATTTGATTGGTGAGGGGGATGGGAAGTAGGGGTGGAATGGTAATTTTGGGGGTTGGGTTTGTGGGTGGGGCCCAAGCGGGTGAAGACTCGTTTGCTGCTTCCGCCGCCGTTTGATTGGAGGTCCATGAGGGGATTTTAATTAATTTAAGGAGAGGGGGAGGGGTAGTTTGGTAAATTTGAGGGAGGAGTGGGGGTCAAGGTCAAGGGTTGTGGTGTGTTGTGGTGTTTGTTGTTAGTGGTTTTAATTAAAGAGAGTGAAAGGGATATGCGAAAGGCGTTATTTGTAAGCTACGAGTATCTTCTTCGGCAAACGGAGAGGGGGAAAGGGGGAAAGGAAATGATTTTTGGGGGTTGTTTATTTTTTTGTTTTTGTTTTTGTGATGATTGTTTTGTTTTGGTTGGGTGGGTGGGTGGGTTTAGATTTGGTCAGTGGGTTTTGTAAGGGGAGGGGCTGGGTGGGTGGTGAAATATGTGATGGATGGGCCTCCCTCAATGGCTGATTGCTTCTCTTAAGGAGGAGGCGTGTTTTATCATTTTGGGCCTGTTTCGCAACTTGGCAGATAGTAAACGTAGATAGCAGATTTATTAGCAGGTTTGAATAATGGATAGAAAATAGCAGTTTTATCAAAATTGTTTAGTGAATTAGCAAATACTTTTGGGTATTTTTGTAGATGATATCAATCTACTAATTGAAAATGCTATCTTCAATAGCATATTGCAAAAAGTAGATTTTAACCTCAATCTACTCTTTTACCAAACACTAAAAATAATAGATTGACCAAGTTAAATCTACTAATTGCCCCAAATCTAATAACAAAGAGTAGGTTGAACACTTACCAAACATGGCCTTTATGTCTATATTTAGTTGTTGTTTGGCCGTTTGGGTAACAGGCTAACAACATATAGTAGACAGTAAATAATAAGAGTAGAAAGCAGATAGCAAATTAAAATGTTTGGTATACAGGAAAGATTTAGGACTAAAATAAAAAAGATGTTACAAGTTACATTAGAAATGTGACTAAATGTTTATGTTGTAATATTTTACAAAAACCACACGATATACGTGTACACCATGTGAACATAAGAATTGGATAATTTTATTAGTAGTTTGACTAGCACACTTATGTTCCAAAACATTTTAATGAAACTTTAGTTATCCTAAAATTTAATTTTTAAGATTTTCTGTACATATATCAATTATAATTTGTGATTTTTCTAATTAAACAAAAATAAGTTGCTTCTGGTAAGGTTATTAGACTGTTCTGAGACAAAATTGTTCAAGTATGAATTACTCCCAGCATTTTTTTAAAGTAGGGATTTATCGTGGGATAATCGGCCCAAATAGGGATTATTATCAACAATTTTGTATGTATAACTGTATAAGGACGTAAACTTATACTTTGTGTATGTTGCACTGAAGAGAGGAATTCCTAAAAAATATAACAGTGAGAAGAGAAAATGTGAATAAAAGCTATACGAGTGGTGATGTAACAATCATATGAAAATTCTTATTAACCATATGAAATTTTTTACTAGTCATGAGTCATATAAAAATAAATTTTAATCATCACAGCTAATGTTGTCCGTTTTATCTTTTTCTTTTCTTTTTTGGTAGGTGATTGGTTTATTTTTTAAATTTTTAATTTTTATATGTGTCAATAATTTAATTAATCGTAAAAAAATCTTTAAATTAGGGGCTCAATCTATGGACTGGACAAATACTGCTAAAGTCTAAGCCGCCACTTATTGTGAGCATAAATTGGGAAAGAAGCAACGGCTGTAAAATTCATGAAAAGAATGCAACAAGTCAAGTTCAATCAAAATGTTGCCTACAATCGTGTTTCTCCTTCGTGGGATGAGAAGGAGAGAGATTGATGTAGATGGGCCAGGGACCCAGGGTACATGTGATAACCATATTGGTCATGTGTTCAGCTTCATCTTCATGGGGAAAGTCCATCTCCCTTACTGAACTTCACCAATGCAGAATATTACTAGAACATTTTGGTGGAACTGAAGCACTGAGTACTTGAACTTGAGCTGGAATGAGTTCAACCACAACCCGATTCCAAGAGTAATTGGTTCCATGAAACAACTCAGGTACACCTCTCAAACAACTACTTTACATTATTAGTTACTCATGAGCTAGGTAATCTAACTAACTTATAAGTACTTGATATAAGTAATAACTTACACAATTTGAAAGAAAGGTCTTTCAATACTTAACAGATTGGAGACTAGTGATTGGGATATACACAAACTCGCATGCATTTGTTTCATATACGAGACAAGCTAAGTTCACAATAAAAGTATTGATTAGTGACCTTTTTTTTGTCATGACTGACCCTTTTTTGATCATTAGTAATCCATCTCATATATTGTATAAAATAACGTGTGTACACAAATTTTTCTGATTCGGCCCTCAAAGAAATATATTCTGATTCTGATATAAAGACATAAGTATAGCCACATGCACTACCGCACTACATAACTTAATTATTAAAAGCAAACTCTGGTTTAATCTTTATGAAAGATTCAATATGAAGTTAATTAGAATACATTGAAATGGTATCCTGCTACATAATAATGAGTAGCTAATGAAAAGCAACTAGTGAGCACATACATATATTCGATACAAACTTTGTATTGTACGTATAGAACGTGTGTACCCAAGAATTAGAGAAAGAAAACCTAGACTCATATATATATATGTATCTCCATTTTTTCTTTCGAAATTTGTACAGAGTAAGTCAAATTGGCAAACTTCATCAATGTCTTACTCAGTCAATCCTATAGAGAATGGAGAAATAAGGCTTTCAACAAATTTCACCATACAATAACCTACCATATTTATAGATGTTTCATGGACGTAATAACATTGTCTCGTCGGGTCAAACACCAAAATTCTGTGTCCAGTCTTTCCAGCAGTTCCTTGTTCATAGGATACCAGTACTTGACCAGTTAATGTAAAGCACACAAGGTCGGTAAAATAAACGCCTTTCATGAAAGATTTTCCTAATAAATCAACCTTGTAGAGCTTTTTCCAACTATCCCATTTACCGTATTGTTCCACCATCCACACCTCCAACATCGGAAGCCAATTGTAATAGCGACAAACACATAGTTTATCTTGAATGACACCAATTGATTGCTGTGTTTCCTCTAGTTTAGGGTCATCATATACGGGAAATTCATTTGGGATTTCTATCGTGGTTTCTTTGATCAAATCAAAGTAATAAAAAAAGAAATCACCGTAACAAGGCATAAAATGTAACACATCATTAAATAACAAGGGCGTACAAGTATATGCCTTGTTACACCCTATAAATCCATCGATATCACTAGTCATACTTCTTTTCAATATCTTCCATGCAGCTTTCCTCACACTGTATATAAACCATTCGACTTCGATCACAGGACGTCCAAAATCAACACAGTCGGCATCATATAGTACCAACACGATTTTATAGTCGTCGACAGAGGGAACGAACCCAAACCAGGATGCTTCAAGATTGACTAGGCGCTGTTCATACCTATCACAGGAAGGAGGGTTTGGGATTTCCATACTTTTTTTAGTAATAGGGTTCCCGAGATAGAAAAATAATGGTCCATCGTAACTTTCTATTTGCACGCATATTAGACCATGGGATGATCCAATAATACAGGTGCTCCTAGAGACAGGGTAGTCAAAAAGGGTTAAATTTAAGCCTTCAGAAACCACTAAGTCGCTATCCCATAGTTTTAGCAAGAAAGAAGTGTCACAAGCCCGGTAAAGAATATTGATTGTTTCACTTGTTTGTGCATTCCTTGAGGCTAGGGCATGATGAGACTCGACAAACCTTGGGTTAGAAATAATAACGTACCATGTCTTGCATACTAATTGACATCTTCCTAGTGATTTTACGGGTAACCTATAGAGAATATTTGTAGTTATTTCTTCTGGGATGACATCTTCCCAAGAAGTATCGTCTTGCTTGGCTTCTGTCCTCTGCATTGTTTGAACTGAAACAATTGTTTTCTTTAGGGTTGTATCGTTCCCCGCATGACAGTATATATACTTCTTCTTTTTTCGTTACTTCTTTTTTCGTGTCGGCAAGTACAATACGAGGTAACATGACGGCGAGAGGCTGATGGCCCATTGGGCTCAATAATTTATTTTCCACGTATCACATCCAAGCATGAGTCCGAGCTACTACTCAAATTCTACGAAATTTAGGTCTACATTAGTAATAATATTATTATTAGTATACGTAGTATTAGGGTGTGTTTAAGTCGCTGAAATGATATGAAGTGAAACTGAACTGAACTAAAAAAACCGAAAAAAACTCAACTGAACTGAAAAAAACTGAAAGATGTTGAACTGAACTGGAAAAAACTGAAGATAGTTATAATTATAACTAAAAATTAATTGAACTGAACTGAAAAAAAACTGAAAGATGCTGAACTGAACTGAAAAAAACTGAAAGATGCTGAATTGAACTGAAAAAAACTGAAACGCTACCGACAAACAAAACACAACCTTATTTTCTATTATAATTTTTGTGAGAGAAAGGATATTACTATTGTTATTATTATATTGTGAATATATATTATACTTATTATTATAGTTTTTGAATAACGGTTGAGTTTTTCGAGTGGAGTTATACACTTATACTCAACTGAGCTTGCTTAGAGCTAAACTTAACTGGAAAAAAACAGTTTTTTTTTGTTTAATCGTTTTGACACTCAATCCGCCATTAAAAAAATCTAAGGAAAACCCTATTAATATAGTACGTTTAAGAAGCTATATGGTGAAAACTTTTGATAAACTGATAATTACGAATAGATATCGTGATTAAAACATTTTACGTTTGCAAGTTACAAGATGAAGTTAGAAAAAATGAACTGTATTGAACTTAAATTGTACAGAACATGCTCTAGAATTCGAGTCGAGTTTGAGTAGTACATGCGCTAGCTTGCGATTTAGAGCAAGTGAGCAAAACACTGCCTGTATCCGGCTAGGCGGGCCATCCTAAAGTAACGAGGGGATTGAGCGCTTCTCCCAGCGCATGAGTTTTCGTCGCTGGATTAAGTCAAAACTCAGAAGGGATGCGACACACTATTCAAAACCGAGTTAGTGCAGGGAACAACTCATATTCCTCCTTTTCTCTCCTGCCCATTATATGTTTCGAAGCGCGGCAATTTAAGTAAATACGAACAAATAACCCTGGCCCTTTGTTGGTCATTAATGATCCGTGCAATATTTAGACCCAAAAAAAAAAAGACCTGTGTCATATATAAACGGGTGAACATAAATTTTTTATAAAAACAAAAAGCTAGCTAACTAACTAAAATTGAACAGAAAAAAAGTTAATTGAATTGAATTGATTGAATTATAACATTAGAGATGATGAACAAAACACAACCTCAATCTTTCATCTGTCATTCCACGAAAAAATCAGGATGAAGTTAATTAGAACACATTGAAATGGTATCTTGCTTCGTAATAATGAGTAGCTAACGAAGAACAAATTAAATGGTGAACACATATAGTCGAGACAAACTTTGCATTTTAGTGCCAATTCAGATGCTAATGCAGTAATGCTATGCATCTCCATTATTTTATTTCTGACACGCTAAAGAAAACTTCCGAGATTAGTACAGATCGAGTACGTCAAATTGACATACTTATCTAGTTGTCTGAAGCATCAGTCACTCCTATAGCGAATGGAGAAATAAGGCTTTCAACAAAGTTCGCCATGTCATAGCCTACCAATCTTATAGTTGTTCCATGTACGTAATAACACTGTGTCATCGGGTCAAACACCAAAAGTTTGTATTCATCAGTCAATCGAGCAGTTCCTTCTTTTCCTTCTTTGTGAAAGTACACCAGTACTTGACCAGTTAATGTAAAGCCCAGAAAGTTAGAATAAAAGCTATCTTTCTTGAAAGAATTTCCTAAATCAACCTTGTAGAGCTTTTTCCAACTATCCCATTCACCGTATTGTTCCAACATCCACACCTCCAACATCATAAGTTTATTATAATACCAATCGTAAAAGCGACAAACACATAGTTTATCTTCAATGACACCAATTGTTTGACTTGCTTGCTGTAATCTAGGATCATCATGTACGGAAAAGGCCTTTGTGATTATTTCTATCGTGGTTTCTTTGATCAAATCAAAGTAATAAATCAAAAAAATACCTCTATTAGGGATAAAATGTAACACATTATTAAAGCACAAGGGCGTACAAGTAGAATACGAAGATGAGTATCTACACGCTTTAAGTCCATTGAACATATCACTAGCCATACGTGTTTTCAATTTCCTCCATGCAGCTTTCCTCACACTGTATACATAGACTTTGATCACAATAGGACATTGTGGTTCTTCATCACTACAAATTTCATCAGAATCATATAGTACCAACACGATTTTATAGTCCTCGATAGAGGGAACGAACCCAAACCAGGATGCTTGAGTATTGTTAATGTACTTATGATGGTCGAACTTCCCAAAGGAAGGAGGGTATGGGATTTCCATACTTTTCTTAGTAATAGGGTTCCCGAGATAAAACAATAATAAACTATCATCGCCTTCTATTGTAAGGCATATTAGACCATGGGATGATCCAATAATACTACAGGGGCTCATAGGGTCACGGTAGACAAAAAGGGTTGGATATGAGCCTTGAGAAACCACACACTCACTATCCCATAGTTTTAGCGTGGTATAAATGTTATGATTCCAGTAAAGAATGGTTGTCTGTGCGTTCCTTGAGGCTAGGGCATGAGAATTGACAAACCTTGGGTTAGAGATAATAACGTACCATGCCTTGCTTACTAATTGACATCTTCCTAATGATTTTGCGGGTAACCTATAGAAAATATCTGTAGTTATTTCTTCTGGGATGACATCTTCCCAAGAAGTATGGTCTTGCTTGGTTTCTGTCCTCTGCATTGTTTGAACTGAAAAAAATTGTTTTCTCTAGGAGTAAGTCTAGGGTTGACCTACCGTGTTCTCTCCGCATGACAGTATATATACTTGTTTCGGCAAGTACATATACGAGTTAAAACATGATGGTGAGGGACTGATGGCCCATTGGGCTTAATTATTTATTTTGCAACTATCACATATTCACATCCAGGCCCGAGTCTTAATGAGTCCGAGGTACTCAAATTTTAGGTCTACATTATTTTCTGAATTAAATTATTGTTTATTTTCTA
>ONZK01000837.1:79273-89608 GCA_900322385.1 Pharnaceum exiguum | reverse complement strand
TACTTGGTTCAGATCTTATACATCATAGTTGTGATTTTTCGTCATACCTGCCTCTGCCCCCCACTAAGTAGACCTCCTCGTTCACCAACCAGAGTGTCATAACCCTTCAAACATGTACAAATTTAGCAACGGAAAGTGCAAATATATAGTGAACATAGTTTCTCTTTTAGTACATACCTGTGGAAGTGATATGATGAACTCATGAGCATTTGCAGCCTTGGCTGCTTTTACTATGTCATCTTTGGACACATCATCATCTGGTAAACCATATGCAATGTTCTCGGCAACAGAGACCGAAAAAAGCACTGGATCCTGCACCGTATCAACTTGTGGTCAGATGTCAACTATCACAAGAGACTAAGTAAATCCTTGTCCCTTGACTGTGAATCAACATGCAATAGTGACCATAATAAGTTCGACCCACTAGCAGGCATTTCTAGCAGATTCAAATGATACTCCGTATATGAACTTCCCATGAAATTATGAAAGGGGAGTACAGGATGTGACTCGGTAATTAGGCTGGCGTGCATGAGCACATTAGGAATAGGACCCAATCAGTAGACTTCCTTAACTAGAATGAAATTGTCATTGAGGAAACCTTGCTTTGTAATCCTCCTATCAATCAATGTCATACCAGTTTCTAGTGGCAGGAGACAGGAAAGGTTTTTTTTCCCTTGTGTTCATATGTGTGTTGTGTGGGATGATAGTAAGGAATCTGTTGGGTGTGAGCCTGCGCAACAATTTCAAGAGTACCAGATTGGCTGTCTCGAAAGCAAAACTGTCACACAAGCATAAAACTAATATAAAGAAAATGGATGGGCATTTAGACTATTGACTATCTGGGGAACCTATTGTCTGTTAAACAGTCCAGCCACTCAGATTCATGCACTCTAGAAACTTCTAATTGTCCAGAAAGAAAAGTAAATGAAATGCTCAGGAGGTTTCCGATCTCAAAATATCAATATGACATGCCACTCGCAAAGGAACGCCCAAGCTTATCAGAACAGAGGGAAACAAAATGAGTAATCACTCGAGACATACTTGATTCACCATTGAAATCACCAGAGCCCATTCACTTTTGTCAAACATTCTCACATCTTCTCCAGCAACAGTTAACCGACCACTGGTTGGCTGCAAAAATTGTAATAATTTGGTCCAGAATATATTCGAAACACTTGGCAGATCATCTTTACGCTGAGACACTAGGGAAAGCTGAAGATTAAAGAACATCAAACCTCATAAAATCGTGCCAACAACTGTACAATGGTACTTTTTCCTGCACCACTTGAACCCACAAGAGCAGTTATGGAGCCACTCTTCAGTGTAAGATTGAGACCATTGAGGACCTCAACATCAGGCCTCAATGGATAAGAGAAGTGCACATCTGTCAAATACATCACAAAAGTAAGCTCAGAAACCAATTGTGCTAGCCGATACAAAAAGACCTAATTTCACGAACACTAAAATGCAGGGCCCAATGATTTTGAAAAGTTCAACAAACAAAAACAAATGCGCTGCTATAGACATTTATACTTGAATTTAGAGAACATGTGCATTTTACTTATTGCAACAACAATCTTTATATAAAGAGGATTAGTATAAAATCTTATTTGTTATCCATCCAACAATCTCGTAAACAAGCTGCATTGGAAATATATCTTTTTTTTATAGTATAAAAGCAATAACAAAACCCCGCCTGTGACTGTTATAAACTTATGTTTATAATATTCATTGCCAGTCTCAAGCCGGGATAAAGGAGGAGAGTTGCGTGGTAGAACGGTGACAGCCAGCATCAAAGTACTAGACAGCCCACGAGAACATCTCTTCAAAGTTCAAAGCAGAAACCTACGTAGAAGTTGATAAATTTCCTTACATTTAGCCAAATAGCTTCAGTAAGGCCAGCTTCCCCCGCCAACTAAGTTGCAATGACCGAATCCCAAGGTCAGAAAGAATGCAGGGGAACTGGGTGAAATCCTTACATTCATCTCTAATCAGAGGTAAATCAAACGAAAAAAGAGCATTACACCATAACATCTCTCCCTCCCCTAATGAACCCGCTATATAGACATATATCAAATAACCTAAGTAGTTCACGTATGCAAGATTGACTGATATAACTTCTGTCAGGGCAATAAATACTGTTGAAAGTACCTACACTCTACCCATTCAAAGAACAAAACTGTCACATAAGATATGCTCGCACAATTTTTTTTTGCATCCAACATATTATTGACATTGAAACACTGGGAAAATGGAGCTAGATAGAATGAAGCTGATGCTGAAATAAATTACCTTCGAGACATATATCACCTGACCAAGCCAGACTGTATACATCATTTGTAGAACCTAATGCTAACATGAAACGCATATGCTTAGATCGCCGCTTCTCGTCAAATCCGTTGACGACAAACAACCTAAAGTTCTCATCTTGAACATCTTTTGGCTGTATCTGTCTCCCTAAACCATAGGCAAGGGCTTCATCAGTTTCTGATCCAGACAGAATAGAATTTATCCTCTCGATAGCAGCGAATGTTCCACGGAGATCTCCAAAAGTGTAAACCACACCTTGAACCTGTACGGCATAGCATTACAAGTGAAAAGTTTGATCAAAATGACATTAGAAAGTGTTGTAATGGTTCTCTTTTAAAATTTCGTGAGGAATCTAAGTAAACTCACAGCGAAAGTAAGCGTGAAGGTATATCCTATGAAAGAAACGACGGTTCCAATAGCAAGTTCACCCTGCAGATTTATTGAACCATTAAAAGAGTAAGTGCTTAGAAAAACTTTAAAGATGATTGAAGATTTAAAAAAGCTGCCCATTCAAAACACAGATAGCACCTAGAGACAACCAACTGGTTGGAGAGGCATCAGATTTCCAAGAGAGAGAGAGAGAGAGAGGGGACATATTACTATCTGACATTCTTCTTCAATCACCAATTTTTAACTATTACAATGCCAGCAGATTGTGCCTGAGTGGCAGAGTGACAAAAAGTTCTAATCAAAGCACATGAAATCACCTACTTGTGGTAGATGAAAGCAATGAGACACGGGCAAAGAGACCTCACCGTTTTAACCATGCTTCCACCGAGGCAAAATAACGCCAGTTTAGAAACATAAACAGCAACTCGAGTCACAGATTCAATGATGGAATTGAAAGTTCCCAACTTAATTCCGCTAGCTTCAAAAGCAAGAATCTGCCATGGTTTATCAAATTTTTCTCAATACACAAACACAATGTAATCTCACAGAAACCGAGAAGTTCATAAAGATTGTCTGAATAGCTTGAACATGGCATAAAATAGTTCAGCAGATATTTCAGACTCGGTGTCATATCAAATATACTACCTGCTGACCAAATGTTGACATTTGACGTTTTTCTCCACCGAAGGATCTCACCTGCAGAGTATATATTTAATATTACACAGTGCAGGATAAGTATGGATACGAAGGTAGTTGGGCCGGCCAATAGCCATTACTGCCAAGAAAGAAAAAAGGGACCAGATGTAACCTCACCGTGCGGATAGCAGAAATAGTTTCTGTCACACAATCAGACATTGATGATTGTGCTAATCCATGAGCCGTCAAAACTGGAAAAGTTGACCGCTTGTATAGAGCTGTTGAACGAAATGGCTTTATCAAAAAGCAGGCCGTAAATCAAGGGAAACATGCTACAGAAATTATGTGGAGTTTTAATAACACTCGCAATTGATTGAATAGAACAGAAACTATGTGCGGGTTTTAACGAAGACTATAACTTTGGACAACTAGACTAGCAATTAGTTTACGCTGCGCACTTTTTTATTCCAATTGACTTGCACTATTTAGGGTGCAGCTGATTGAGTTGGGCAAAGGCTTGTGCCAGAAAGAAATCTAGTAGTCAAATGAAAACTGAGTGCTAAAAGAAAGGCACAGAGACAGATGCAATGAAACAAACGTAAAATACTTGAGGGTTAGTACCATGAGTTCATAACCTTTCAAGGCTTTTGTGTTGTATCGTCAAATTTATTTACGACGCATACCCAAATAACTCACCCAAACCAACCAAAATATAAATATGAGTACTCACCAACTAAAATAGAGACAGAAAGCGTCATAAACCCCAGTATAGGTCCTAATTGTGGTGAAAGAGCATACAAGATACAAATAGTGCCTATGACCTGGAAAATATTACGGCCAACACATGGAAAAAATAAGCAAGAAGAAAAACCAAGCAACTGGAATAAAGATGTGAGAACAAGCAAGTCAAACTACATGCCCCCATAGCAGCTGTCACTTACAACCAGCCGTCATTTCCCAAAATGTGGCGCTTCAATCTTTTTATGCCTTTTGTTTTCCAGACTCCTTTTACCTTTTCTATTATTTTTATTTTAATTTTTTGGATCAACATTGAACCATAGAGCTATATACTACACCTTAAGCATAAAGTTCACTCCTGTTTTAATGAATAGTAGCTTGCCTCGGAGAGTGCTCTGAATCCGCGGTCTCTTGTGACATTTTCGCTCACAATGTTTTTCACTGTACCCAAGTCAGATGTCAGCAATCCAGTCAATTCACCAACCTACAAACAAAGAATCCCATATACTCAATCCAAAGGGGCACATAATATATGAAAATGTATTAAAAAAATTATAAAGGAGTACAATTCACAATGACAATAAAAACATAATTAAAATTGTTCTCTTGTCATATTGCGTACATCTGAACACCCCCCTTCTTCACCCCACCCGTGTAAGCAGAGACCTTGCAGGCCCTAGAGAATTGATAACGATGAAAAACACCTCTTAAAACAGCAGCAATATAAAGGTCGCAACCTTTATCCATCAATAGGCAATTCTTCTCAAAATCAAATCAGTCATCAGCTAGCACCAGCTAAACTGTAATTATAAGAGGTATACAACTTCAAAACATGCGAGAACTGACCATACAGACTCTCAGACCTGACCGACATAAAATAATAACTTAGGTACTGCAAATAGCTCAATATGCAGCAGCTCTCGACCAGTGACCACTGACCTCCTTACAAAAGTCAAAATGTCCTAATTCAAGAGAAGCTCCAACTGTCTGCCGGAGAACTAGAAAGACAAGCTTGATGCAATTTGTCGATAACATGGTAAAGTTCAGATGGACAAATATTACATAGCCTTTACCTCATTTAGGGTCACAAAAACACTCCTTTTCTTTTCAATTCTGATGAACTTTTAGCACAGATAAAACAGAAATGTTTGCCCAAGAAACAAAGAACTAAAACCCTTGGAACTTAGCATACAAACTTGGCCTATTTCACCTGATCTACCCACAAGGCCACAACGATATTCATAATGATTTGTCACGAGCACACCAGTCGCAAAAAAAAGGATATAGAAAGAAGCTTGCGGACCAAATCATCTCACCCTTGCCACTTTTCTGAACCCCTTCCCCCATGAAACCAGAGTACAAATACTAATAATAATGTGGTGTTGCAGTAACTGTGGTTTCTGAAGAGTCTCCAAAGCTGAACCTCAATATTCCCAACTATCACTGAATCACTATGATAATTTATTTATTTTTGGATAAGAAAATTTTCTATTAATTAGGAGGACAAGTTTTTCTCCTTAAAAAGATAGTTACAAGTTAGACCAATTCCTTTGCAAAATGGTCAAGGGATAATCAACAAAAGCTCCACTAGATTTTGACCACAAAGACGCAAGATAAGTGACTCGGTCCCATAGCAATTCCGGTAAGTATGAAATGACTCGAGGGAAAATCCTGGAATTCCGGTGAAGCCAGATGCACCAAAGAATCGCATTTCACCATAACAACCTATTGTCCTTATTTCTCCCAAACCTGTGTAGATAATCTGCGAGAACTCAAGTATAGATGATTGGAAGACCCATGGCTCGCCAAAAACACCAAAGAGCCTATGCCAAAGTTGTCGGCAAAATGACAATGAAGGAAGAGGTGTGATGAGGTCTCTCCACTAGCTTTACATAACACACAGATATCCAGACAAAGGGACATTTGGGGTCTTCTTTTTTGTAGCATGTCATTAGTATTAGTGTATTACTATGATAAAAATGATAGTCACTATGATAGTTATGAATCCGACAGAAAGTCCAAAGGATAAAATTACAACTATTACTATTCACATCCCCTCACATGAATGAATTTTAAGCAGCTTGATTCAAATTGATGAATCAGGTCTATGTTGGAATCAAGTTTGCAAGATTTTCCACCCAGCAATGACAAGACAAAAACCAAAATACAAGTCAAACCAAGCCATTAAGGAAGCGTGCCATGCTAACGAGACTATGAGAAGAGAAGCACATTAATGATAATTCTGGAGAATAGAAAAATTCAAACTACAAAGAGACACATGATGGGGATATTATTTCGTACCTTGTAGCGGTCAAAAAACTCAACCTACATGGAGGACACAAAATAGAAAAAAGAAAAACCCAATTACAAACTTGAGCTCCAAACATTAATCAGTTTGACAAAACAAGTAGACTCAAAAAAATCAGCAATAAGCTAAAACAATTAGGGTTACCTTCTGAATTAATAGCCTCCTGAAAATCTGAGCTCTTAATACAGACATAACCTGCTCCCATATTTTGTTCATATTTATGACAAATATCACAGTGAAAATTGGCTCTAGAGCATACAGAACAGCCATTTTACTCGTCAATTGCCACAATGGTTCAGGTCTTGCTCCTGAAATAATCTCAAAAATTCTCCCTGCAGAACTACAACTGTAAATAAGGTCCAAAAATATAGAAGAAAATACTTCAAAAATATCTTTCATTCCACCAGTCTCCTTGGATAACATGTTCACTAGAACAAACAACAGTCACACTATTTTTCTTTTACTAAAAAAAACTATCACAATATTACCATTCATGGCATTCTAAGTGGAAATTAAAGCCCAATTGTTGTTCTTATCATCACAGTGTTTCCCTAACAAGGCCACTGTTGACCGCTTATGAGGTTTGCATGTACCCCCAGGTCCCAGCCTTACCCCATGCAACACCAAATTTGTTGCGGATAACTTCATTAATTAAACAAGCACAAACTTCATCTAGTACAAACAAGCCCAAACCACTGTGATCTATTCCATTAAAACACCCCAAAGGTCAAAACTGCGGAAGCGCAATAGGAAATTCAGTGTGGCATCTTTCAATCAAACTGTAGAACACTAGAGTACAAGACCCAACATCAAACGAGCACAATACAAACAATTCCAGCATATAAAAAAGTAGAAGGTTAAGTTAGATTCTATGTGCAATTATATCACCAGAAAAAACAAATACATTCTTGAATTGGCAACCAACAATCACTGATCATACATATACCCGAAAATCCGAAATCATTTTCATTGATAAGATCACAAACTCTTCACAAAGAAGGAAGCATAATATCAACAATCCCAAAAAAAAAAACAATCATTGCATTTGCAAATATACCAGCAAACACTGATCTTACAACCCAAAAACATTTCCTTGACAAAAAACACAGACTCTCCACACATAACACACACACACAAACAAAAAGAAGAAGCACACAAACACACAGACCATTACATTTGCAGATACAAACACCAAACATTGATCATAAATAAACCCAATAACAATTCATAGATAGAATCACAAACTCTCCACACACAATAACACCCAAAGAACAGAAATCCAAAGAATTTGGATCATTGCTCGACTCAATGTTTACCAGACAGTTAATTAATTGAGGAAATTAAATCAAATTCAATACTTGAAAAGGGGAGCTTAATGTATTATTATTCAGTTTCAGCATATCTGAGCTTACCAAGCTGTCATTGATCATCCCTTCAAAAAAAAAAAAAAAATAACAACAACAGTTCTATATTATAAAAGTTCAAGAACCCACAATTCAAATCTCCCTAGACCAAAGGATATTCAAACATACTATCAAATTCTTTTCTCTTTTTTTTTTGGATAAGAAACATACTGTCAAATTCTACTGGCAAAATTTGATCATATATGGATACTCAACTACAGTTTCACAAACAAAGCAACAAACTTTCCACAAAACAACATATACCCAGAAGTCAATATCCTATCAAATGCAACTAGCAAACATTCCTCATTCATGTTAAAGACACAAACTTTCCACAAAGTAACAAATACCCAAATGATAAAACTCCACCAAAAATAGAAACCATTGATAATTCAAACAAAAGACACAAACTTTCCACAAAAAAAACCAATACCCAGATGCTAAAACCCAATCTTTTATCATAATTATACCTGAAAAGAGAGGCATACAGAGAGTGGTAGTAGTACCACCAACAAGAGCAAAAGCACACAAGAATATCTTCAACTTATGCTGTTGCATTAAGAGGGCCCACATGAGAGGCCAATCAATGGCCTTTTGGGGCTCAGAGTTGGAGTTTTCCCAGTCATCAGTGACAGCACAGTCTGATAATTGTGATGGTAATGGTGGTAAAGTGAGGAGTTTTCTGAATTTGGTTGGTTTGAGGGTGAGGGTGAGGGTGTTAGGGAGGGTAAGAGAAGTGCATGGGTGAGTGTAGAAGTGAGGAAGGTGACTTGGTGGTGTGAGGAGAGGGGAAGTGAGAGAGTGGAGTAGAGAGGCCATTGGAGAAGGTAGAGTAACTAGGTGAGTGAGTGACCCTCTCCTGTGCTTTGGGAGATTGTTGTACAAACTGTTGTCCCATCATACCATTTGGCATTTGCTATCTGTGTAACACAATTATTTTGTTGGTCCCACTTGTATACGACAAAGTTCGAGTCTCACAGGTCAGGTTGGGTCGGGTCGAGTTTACAAAGATGTGGGATATGTATACAACAACAACAAACGAGTATAAATCCTCATTCGGGGGTACTCGGGTCAGGATGTACGCAACCTTAACCATGTTTAAGAAAATAGAGAGGTTGTTTCCGAGATTGACCAATTGTTGAAAGATGTCGGATGTGTATAATGCTGATATATCCATCGGGTTCCAATTTCGAGATCTGCTCGTGAGTTGTAGTTTTTTATTGTCAAAAATTAGTGGAAATAATCACTTCTTGGATCAATTTTTTCAAAATAATCCCAACTTCGGAAATAGCATGCCATAATTCCTACTTGGGTCTGTCAAAAAAGACCTATTTTCAGTGAGTGCAACTCTCCTCAAGTGTACTTGTGCAATGGAATAAAGAACCACCGTGAAAGACAAATAGGTCAAGTACAGGAGAAGATCCTGCCTCATTTTCAGTGTAATGACTAATGACCTATGAGTGCGCATGTTCACACAGTAGTACAATTGGTCAGTCAGAAAGACCAATACTTCAAAACTACTACCATAAGCTCATACTACAACAGTTCTGTACAGTAACATACACAGGAGTACAGGACTGGAATAAAAACTGTAACCATACAAAAGAACCAAGAAAATGCTAAAGATCGGTTTGTGTTTACAGTAAGCGTCAATCGGTGCAGGATTGAGTGAGAGATTGCAGACAAGAGATTATACATTAAAGACTGATCTATACTTCTCGAGTCCTACAGGCCTACACCCCCTGTATGAATGTATTTCTGTACAAGGAAGAACTTTCTATACTGATCCCTTGATTGTATTTTCATGGTAGTCGGTGAGCAACCTTCAAAAAAGAGACCTATCCAACAAAAAAGAAAACTTAAAACTCGTAATCATAAAGAAACACGATTCGCAATGAAAAAATAGGTAGATCATCAGTTTGGCGATCTGCTGTGACAGTGAGTTTACCTTTTGGTTGTATTGGTAGTGCTTCAACTAGGATATTTCTAGCACTGATGGCAAGAATCTACACTCAAAATATCACTCAAATGCGAGTCTCTGGGTTCCCACTAATGAAGCATACTGGCCATTCTTGGACAGAAGCTCAGAGTGTGTCCCAAGCTCTGCAATCTTCCCATCTGAACAAACGGCAATCTGATGAGCATTCTGGACCGTGCTTAACCGGTGAGCTATTACCAATGTCGTCCGTCCGTTCATGAGATGATTTAAAGCTTCCTGAACCAGACGTTCACTGACAGTGTCCAATGCACTTGTAGCCTGCATGAAACGACGAGTATAATTAGATGACTAATTAAGTGCATGCTGGGTTGAGGAGCTAGCCGAGATGGCGAACTCTTCACTCGAATTCCCGGAGATTTGGGTCCGAGTCTCCCATTGCCCACTGAAAAGTGGTATCCTTGCCATATGTTTTTTAAAAAAAGTGCGTGCATTATAATATTTAGGCGTGATGACCCAATGGAGACAGCTATGCATTTAAAACCCTTTTGGTTAAAGTGAAGCAATAGCTCTGAAGCCAAACACTAGAAGTTACAAAGAGTAATGGTGTCGTT
>ONZK01000837.1:54040-75516 GCA_900322385.1 Pharnaceum exiguum | reverse complement strand
GGGGGAGAGGGGGGGAATACTATTAAACATTCTTCTTCTATCACCAAATTTTAAACTATTACAATGCCTGTAGATTGTGCCTGAGTGGCCGAGTGAATAGATTCTAATTAAATAAAGCACATCAAATCACCTACTTGTGGGAGATGAAAGCAATGAGACACGGGCAGAGTGTCGGAAAATCAAACAGGCTGAAGCTATAATGCTGGATATATGGCAGACATCCAACCATACCAAGCTCAAGGTGAATTAATTTGGGAGCAAAGATAGCTGAGATAGTGTCAGAGGGGTTTGGTTACAGACAAGATGCTAAAGAGGAGGCTTACAAAAGTCTTGCTACATCGATCTGTCTTATTCACACAACATCAGTGAGAGACAGAGAGTAGTGAAAGACATCCTCTCATGAAAGAGCAGAATGCTTATTTCCATAAAAACACACCAAAAGGTATGTAAAGTCAAATAGTCCAGATAGCATCGGACCAGAACTCATTAACAGAGTCAAAAATTTTAATCAAGAAGGGCCTCACTGCCAAAGAGACCTCACCGATTTAACCTTGCTTCCACCAAGGCAATATAAGGCCAGTAAAGAAACATAAACAGCAACTCGAGTCACAGATTCATTGATGGACTTGAAAGTTCCCAACTTAATTCCGCTAGCTTCGAAAGAAAGAATCTGCCATAGAATTTCAAATTTGTCTCAATACACAAATACAATGTTATCTCACAGAAACCAAGAAGTTCATAAAGATTGTCTGAATAACTTGAGCATGGCATAAAATAGTTCGGCAGATATTTCAGATTCGGTGCCAAATCAAATATACTACCTGCTGACCAAATGTTGACATTTGACGTTTTTCTCCACCGAAGGATCTCACCTGCAGAATACATATGTAATATTACACGGTGTAGGATAAGTATGAATATGAAGGTAGTTGGGCCGTCCATTAGCCATTACTGCCAAGAAAGAAAAAAGGAACCAGATGTAAGTACGTAACCTCACCGTGCGGATAGCAGAAAGAGTTTCTGACACACAATCAGACATTGATGATTGTGCTAATCCATGAGCCGTGAAAACTGGAAAAGTTGACCGCTTGTATAGAGCTGTTAGAAGGAAAAGGCTTCATCAAAAAGGCAAGCCATAATTCAAGGGAAACCATGCTACATAAATATGTGGAGTTTTAATTACACTCGCAATTGAATAGAATAGAACAGAAACTATGTGCAGGTTTTAACGAAGACAATAACTTTGGACAACTAGACTAGCAAATAGTTTACGCTGCACACATTTTTATTCCAATTGACTAGCACTATTGAGGGTGCAATTGATTGAGTTGGGCAAAGGCTTGTGCTAGAAAGAAATCTAGTAGTCAAATGAAAACTGAGTGCTAGAAGAAAGGCACAGAGACAGATGCAATGAAACAAAGGCAAAATATTTGAGGGGTAAGTACAATGTAAACTGAAGTAAAGTACTCACCAACTAAAATAGAGACAGAAAGCATCAGAAACCCCAGTATAGGTGCTAATTGTGGTGAAAGAGCAAACAGGATACAAATAGTGCCTGTGACCTGGAAACAATTACGGTCAACACATGGAAAGAATAAGCAAGAAGAACAACCAAGCAACTGGAATAAACATGTGAGAACTATATTTCCCAAAAAGTAGCGCTTTAATCTTTTTATGCCTCTTGTTTTCCAGACTCCTTTTACCTTTTCTATTATATTTTTTTTACCATATTTTGTATCAACAATCTAGATTGAACCATAGAGAGCTAGCTATACACTACACCTTAAGCATAAAGTTCACTCCTGTTTTAATGATTAGTAGCTTGCCTCGGAGAGTGCTCTGAAGCCCCGGTCTCTTGAGACATTTTCGCTCACAATGTTTTTCACTGTACCCAAGTCAGATGTCAGCAATCCAGTCAACTCACCAACCTACAAACAAAGAATCCCATATACTCAATCCAAAGGGACACAGAACATATGAGAATGTAATAAAATTGTTCTCCTGTCATATTGCAAAAATCTGAACACCCCCCACTTCACCCCACCTGTGTAAGCAAAGATCTTGCAGGGCCTAGAGAATTGATAACGATTAAAAAGCTCTCTTAAGACAGCAGCAATATAAATGACACAACTTCTATCCATCAATAGACAATTCTTCTTAAAATCAACTCGGTAATCAGCTATCACCAGCTAAACTGTAATCATAGAGGTATCCAACTTCAAAACATGCGTGAACTGACCATACACTCATACAGACACTCAGAACTGACCGTCAGAAAATAATAACTTAGGTACTGCAAGTCAGCAAATGGCTCAATATGCAGCAGCTCTAGACCTGTGACCACTGACCTCCTTACAAAGTCAAAATTTCCTAATACAAGAGAAGCTCCAACTGTCTGCTGGAAAACTAGAAAGACACTGCCTCAAAGATGATAACAAGAAGCTTGATGCAAATTGTCGACAACCTGGTAAAGTTCAGAAAGACAAATTTTACATAGCCCATACCTCATTTAGGGTCACAAAAACACTCCTCTTCTTTTCATTTCTAATAAACTTTTATCACAGATAAAAGAGAATATTTGCTAAGAAACAAAGAACTAAAATCCTTTTGAACATAGCATACAAATTGGCACATTTCCCCTGATCTAACCACAAGGCCACAACAATGTTCATAATGATTTGTCATGAGCACAACAGTCGCAAAATAAACAAGGATATAGAAAAAAGCTCGTGACCCAAACCATCTCACCTTTGCCACTTTTCTGAATCCCTTCTTCTATGAAGTCAGAGTACAAATATACTAATAATAATGTGGTGTTGCAGTAACTGTAGGTTCTGAAGAGTCTCCAAAGCTGAACCTCAATATTCCTAAGTATCACTTGAGTCACTATGATAGCTATAAATCCGACAGAATTCCAAAGGATAAAATTACAACTATTACTACTCATATCCACTCGCAGAAATGAATTTTAAGCAGTTTGATTCAAATTGATGAATCAGGTTCTACGCTGGAATCAAGTTTGCAAGACTTTCCACCCAGCAATGACAAGACAAAAACCAAAATACCAGTCAAACCAAGCCATTAAGGAAGCGTGCCATGCAAAGGAGACTATGAGAAGAGAAGCACAATAACGATAATTCTGGAGGATCAAAAAATTCGAACTACAAAGAGGCACATTAAGATGGGGATATCATTTCGTACCTTGTAGCGGTCAAAAAACTGAACCTGCATGGAGGACACAAAAAAGGAAAAAGAGAAACCCAATTACAAACTTGAGCTCCAAACATTAATCAGTTTGACAAAAACTAGTCGACTCAGATTAAAGATGAATAGTGGAAACAAAGACAGCTCAGATTAAAGCACTAATCCCATTTTGCTACACATCAAGAAGGTAAATAATCTTCTTCCACAACCAAAATGCCAATTTGAACCTTTTTTTTCTTTTTTGACAGGTGATCCTGATATAGTGAATCATAGACAGTAAACCAAAGTGTTTCTCTGAATAAAGCGACAGAAACGCAACTTAACTACTAGTGCTACTTCATTTCTTTCAAATAATAGCCATATTGAATCCGAGGACACGTAAAATGATAACCCAAAGATACTGACTAAAGAGTCTAAAATCAGCAATAAGCTAAAATATTTAGGGATACCTTCTGAATTAATAGCCTCCTGAAAATCTGAGCTCTTAATACAGACATAACCTGCTCCCATATTTTGTTCATATTTATGACAAATATCACCGTGAAAATTGGCTCTAGAGCATACAGAACAGCAATTTTACTCATCAACTGCCACAACGGTTCAGGTCTTGCTCCCGAAAGAATCTCAAAAAATCTCCCTGCACAACTACAACTGTAAATAAGGTCCAAAAGTATAGAAGAAAATACTATTAATATCTTTCCTTCCACCAGTCTCCTTAGAAAACATGTTCACTAGAACAAACAACAGTCAGGTTATTATTGTTTCTATACTAAAAGCAACTATCACAATATTACATTCATGGCATTCAAAACAAAAATTCAAAACACATTTCCTTGACAAAAAAAACATACTCTCCACACACAAACACAAACACAAACACACACGCGCGCACACACACACACACACACAAGAAGCACACAAAAAAGTAAAGAAACATACACACCATTGCATTTGCTTATACAACCACCAAACACTAATTATAAATAAACCCAATAACATTTCATTGATAGAATCACCTCGACTCAATGGGTACTTCTAGTGGGTTGCCATAATCAAATGAGGAAATTATGTCAAATTCAATGCTTGAAAAGGAGGGCTTAATATATTATCATTCAGTTTCAGCATTTTGAGCTTACCAAGCAGTCATTGATCATCCCTTCAACAAAATAACAACAGTCATATACCATAAAAGTTCACAAAGAATCTACAATTCAATCCTCACCAAACCAAAGGAAATTCAAACATTCTATCAAATTATACTGGCAAAATTTAATCATATATGCATACCCAACTACAATTTCACAACCAAAGCAATAACCTTTCCACAGAACAAAAAACAACCAGAAGTAAAAACCCCCCATCAAATTCAAACTCAAACATTGACAATTCATAAAAAAGACACAAAATTTCAACAAAATAACAGATACCCAAATGATAAAACCCCAAATTTTAGAAATCATTGGTCATCCAAACAAAAGACACAAATTTTGCACAAAATAAGAAATACCATTATTATACCTGAAAAGAGAGGCATACTGAGAGTGGTAGTGGTACCACCAACAAGAGCAAAAGCACACAAGAATATCTTCAACTTATGCTGCATTAAGAGGGCCCACATGAGAGGCCAACCAATGGCCTTTTGGGGCTCAGAGTTGGAGTTGTCCCAGTCATCAGAGGGTGAATTTGGGTCTGGGTCAGTAGCAGCAGCATAGTCTGATGCTGGGCCTGAGACATAGGCTGATAATGATGTTGTTGATGGTAAGGTGAGGTGTTTTGGGAGGAAATGAAGGTGAAGGGGTTTTCTGAATTTGGTTGGTTTGAAGGTGAGTGTGTGAGGGTGGGGAGGAGAAGGGCGTGGGTGAGTGTAGAGGTGAGAAAGGTGAGGGGAGGGGAGAGAGGGGAGTAGAGAGGCCATTGGAGATTGACTGACTGACCAGTGTGAGTGACCTGTGAGTTGAAAAGGTTTTTGGTGACAAAGAAAGTGAAAACTGATGAAAAAGTGAGATTTTTTTGTGTCAACAAAAGTGTTAACGGACTAACGGTTAGAAAGTTTCCTGTTTTGATTGTCAAGTCGTGATTTGTATCTTTGTATGGTTAATTCTGGGAATTATCTTTTCCAATATCTCGTATGGTTGATTATGGGATTTTGTTCCTGATAGGTTTTCACATGTGTTAGTACCTGCTACGGAGGAGGATTTAAGCTCCTTTGGTTAGAATTGGGAACTAAATTTATATGGAAAGTGATATTTTCAATCAATTACAACTTCCTAGGAATTAAATTATGGTGTTTGGTTTGACAAGACAAGTAGAGATGGATGGGAAGTGCCATAAGATGTGTGAGTTACCTATGATACCCTACTTTTTATGTGAGGTGGGAACTACAACTTCTTGGGAAGCAAATTCCCGTGTCAATTGTTCAACCAAACAACACTACTCTAATACATTTCCTAAGAACTTGAACTTCACGTGCTCCTACATACTAACCAAACGACCTCTTAAATTATTTGGTTAGATATAGGAATTTACAAAGCATGGGAAGTAGTGTAGGAATTTCTTCTTACCTACTTCCTACATTTTGTAGCAACTTGAAATTCCTAAGAAGCAACTGTTTATGTACTTTTGCTAAACAAACAACATCAAAAAAAATGAACTTCCCACAAAGTTACAATTCTCATGCTAGAAATAGTTAACCAAACAAGCTCTAATTGATTTATCGGAGGTCAAGTTGTTTTAAGACTTGTGCATCGATCTCATATCTCCATATTTATCATGGTTTGATCTATACTCTGTCTCATATATGTTGTCTTCATTGTATAATTTGTTTAAATATGTGTTGTCTCATCCTCTGAAAAATTTTGAAGTAAGAAAGATATTGTCTTATCTTTTATATGTTAGATCTATGTCCTACAAAAAAAATCCTTTAAATGGTGCTCGAATTGAATTTTTCTTCGTTTCAAAAGATAGTGCAACCGAAAAGAGATGATTAATGACATGAAAGTAAGTCATATGTGAAATTTAAACGTTCATCTCCATTTCCTCTAATTTTACTAGATCAGTAGGCTTAGATGATACATGGTATGATGTCATCTTCCTGAATACTTATATTGTACACTCGGGTGTACCTTACATTCTACAGCCTCTCTGCTTCTCTCTTTTATTTTAGGCTCGATACTTCATAAAAAGTTAAAGACTCAATATTTAATCACCTGCTTACAAAGAGGGTTGTACGGTTTTAGGTATACACGGGTGTATGATATAATTTGTCTATCTTTTCTTCGTGTTTTTATCTTCAAAACATTAAGCAAAAGTTTATTGTTTTTGTTGTGTTAAAACTTAATCGGACCCCAAATAACTTCAACAGGCAAGCAATTACTCCTTTAGATAAGTGGTGTGATTTCGTTTTCCATACGCCCTTTAGTTAAAATTTTATGTGATGTAATATTGTGTATAGATATTTGCTCTTTAGTGAACATAATGTTTACTTCCATTACCTACAAATCCTTGTTAGCTATCACCTTATATGCAATAATCAAAAACACGAAAGCAAAATAAAAACTCATCATTGCTGAATGAATTAAACATGAAACTCAAATATTTATTTGCTTAGGTGGGCTATTGTGAAGTATTCTTACAGTAGTTTAGAAATGTTGTATAGGTGTTGCGCGATAATGTAGAGTGGGGTACTAGGGTGGTTGTCAAATAAAGTTTTAAGTGTTTTCCTTTTTCTTTAAAACGTGTTGTATGATTATTTTCCTTTTGAAAATTGAGGTGATATGGCCAACATCACCCTATAATCTGATTTGGGTGAAAGCACTTTTAAAAGCATTTTTCATCCGCACTTTCACTCTGTTACACTTCAAAGTAATTGTCAAACACCTAATTTGAAAGTGTTTTCAGAGAGCACTTACAAGGGACCTTACCTCAGCTCGATTCAAAAAACACCCAACTATACAACAACAACAACAACAACAACCCAGTGTAGTTCCATCTCAAATGGGGTACTAAGGGAGCATGATGTATGCAGTCTTATACCGATTTGAAAAATTAGGAGACTGTTTCCAGAATAACACATTTAGGTACCTGTATGAGACCCTCTTTGTGCCTGCAATGAAAAATCGTTAGAAATCAATGTAACCATAAAAAAACATTTGTACCTGCAAAATGAACGACCGTTAGAAAACAATATAATCATAAAACATGAAAAGCTTAACTGACGCATAATTAAAGTCTTTGTACCTGCAATGAACGATCGTTAGGAAACAATGTAACCATAAAACATTAAGTCGCGGATAAATGTAAAAAGCCAAAGTGACGCATAATTAAAGCATATTTAAAAACGCAAAAACTACCTTATAGAGTACGAGCACAAATATGCGCAACAGAAACGCTAGACTAACCAAGTCCATATGTACAAACACTATACCTTATACTAACAGATCTAGTAATCTATACTAACAGTCAATAACCCTAACTCTCATTCTCCAAGAGCTCCTATCTAAGGCCATGTCCTCACTGAGTGCTAGCGTAGTCATATTATGTCTAACACATTCTCACCAGCTCTTCTTCGGCCTGCCTCTCCTTCTAACTCCGCTCACAACCATATTCTCACATATACGCACTGGTGCATGTGGACCTTTCCTCCTGACATGTCCAAAACATCGATATGATGATTATATTAGTTTTGACAACAAATTCAATAAAAAAACATAAGTTAAAGCTTAATACAATATTTATCAACATTAGGAATATTAACCTACACAAGAAAGTAAGTCAAAATAATTCAAAACTTCTAAATGTGAAGGTCAATTATTTTAACTAAACACCAAAAGACTAAATAACATCAATATATAAATGTGGTGATCATGAGAAAATGGTTTCCACTAAAAACATGTATTTAATAGTACAAATAAGGACGATATGATATAATACAATACGTACATATGCTAGGTGTAACTTTACACACACCAAAAATAGAACAAAAAAATTCTTTTAAAAAGTAAGAAATTATATCTTTTCTTCTTTCCAAATTAAGGGGTGAATCATAATTATTTAAAGTGTGGGTGTAAAGGTACACTCAAATACCTATACTCTAATAATTGAATTTGAAGCTAACACATCCACATATGTAACTACTCATAATCATAGCAATAAAATATTCGATCGTTATATATAATATATAATTTTTGTAATGTAGTGAGTTTGATCATACTAATATATCCATGAGAATGACTAGTGAAAGAATATTGCACAAAAACCTTAAGACCACTTAATTAGCTCATCTTAAAATCATTTGCTACAAAAACTTTCTAACAAATTCAAGGAAACATCCTTTTATGTCTATGTTTTTCAAATATAAATAGCAAGAAAGAGAACATTTATGCCCTTGGTATAGTGATCTTATGTATCCTAATTAAGCCAAAGTCACAATATATCAGGGATGTAAGAAATCATAACCACGTCTGCCACAGCTCCAAACTTCAGGAAGGTGGCCGGCGAGCAAGATGCCAACAATTGAAAAGATCATTCAATATTTAGATGATAAATCTGTTAAACTAAAGGTAAAAGTACTAAGAAAAGGAAGTAAAAATCGGTATATACAACATGTTGAGATCGAGTCAAGACTATAAGGTAGTTTGCCATGATTGATTGAAGCCCCTTTCGGATTTAAGGTAATGGGTATGTGATTGATTGGAGTTTGTTTGGGGATTGATCAATTGAATTTGCATCTGAATATGAATAGAAATAGGCTTAGGTCCGACTGTTGTACGGACTGTAATATATTATATATTATACGAAAATATATATTACGTAATATATTATACAAATAAGCTACTTTAATATTTTTCTTGAGTCATTTTAATTTAGTCCAAAATCACCTAAAAAATGAATACACTAAACAAAACATTTATAACACTGGTTTTTCCCGCGGCATCAAATGATGTGAGGTAAGTGTGTTTAATTATCATATAATAATTCCGCTTTTGAGTGTTATAAAATTTTATTTGTTATATGTATTGGCGAACTTAATGAGAAGAGTTGTTTGGTAAGCATGATAACTAAGCGGGCCGATTCTAATCATATCTTCTTTGCATGGACTAAAATTGAGATGTGTGTGTGCAGATTGGACCCCATTTGGTTCTTGGTGGCCGACCCCACATGAATTTTGGACTAAGTTGTTCGAGAAGAGATTAAGAAGTTTATGGTATAGAACATATGTAGGTTAGTAAACAATGGAACAAACATGCATATTAACCTTTCATTTATTTTTAATAACATGCTTGAAATAAATAGGTGGGTCCGAAACTTGTGCGACCGGATGAAATAATTGGATCCTTTAATTATTTCCGTACGGACAATGTTGGGTTATACAATCCAATTTTCAACTAAATAAAGATGTGGTTTGAGGTGAATTGACTCTTCAATAACAAGTACTGCATCATATTGCAATACTTCATCATAACAAAATATAGAATCAATCAAAACCCTCCTGAAAAAAAATATTTACAGTATCTGGAGTATTTGGAAAGAAAGAAATGACTGTATTTTTAAGAAAAAACAATTTTCACCTACACGAATCTTTCTCAGAGCTAAATCTATGTTTCATGAATGGGAATTTCGTTTACAGTGACATGCAACCCACTTTAACAACGAAAAACAATCAAAATGCTCACACTTTTGCTGTTAAATGGGAACCGCCTCCACAAGGACATGTAAAAATTAATTTTGATGGATCTAAAACTTCTCATAATGGTTCTTCTGCTGCAGGTTATATTATACGGGATGCTCATGGGAACTTCATAGCTGGAAAAGCAAGAAATCTTGGTAACACTTCGGTTCTAATTGTTGAGGCTACTGTGCTCAGGGACGGAGTTAAAGAAGTTATACAACTGGGTTTTAATGATGTCATCATTGAAGGAGACAACCTTACTGTGATTGAAGGTTATAACAAACATTACAAAATGCCATGGAGTATCAATTATCTTATACAAGATACCAGACGTCTTCTCCATCAACTTAACAAATATCATATACAACACATCTTCAGAGAACGCAATCAGGCGGCGGATTGGATAGTACGTCAGGGTCATCACATAATTTCGGAGACTTGCTGTCAGCCACATTCGGATCATGTTCTTCCTCACTTCTACTTTTTGACAAATTAGGATTTAGTCTCGGGAGGAGGCAATCCTAATTCTCCAATGTACCTTTTGCAAAAAAAAATAATCAAAAGAAGTACAAAAGAATAACATATCATGAATGAAAAAAAAAGAAATATTTGCAATAAAGAAAAAAAAACTGAAACCAACTGGGAAGTTTAGGCTATTGTTTGTATGCTTGAACCCATTTTCCCATTCTCGCCAACTGATGCAAAGTCACATAAAATTGGATTTTGATCCTGCAATAATAATTTAAAATTTAACATCGTATATCAGAATCGGAATACGGCAAATATCTCTTTATTCAGCCATTCTATACCTTACCTGATTTATCAAACTCTCATAAAAATATATACACAAGTTCGTTCGTTATCTTTTAAACTAGAAATTGAGAACTCAATTTGACATTTACATAAATCATTCATTTGTGTAAGATAAAATCATTATTTTGTTGATAAATTTTTCTTGAGAATTTTTTAGTAGCTATATTAGAATTAAATATATTACAATATATATATTATGTAGTATATTATATCATATACTTGTCTTGAAATTATTTGTATCATTACATATTGCTATTTTCTAAATTTCTAGTCACATTTCACATAATCTTGTCTTTCAAAGAAGATTTACATGAGAACAAACACACAATTGGTACGAGTTGGGGCTACAAGGACAACGATCTTGTGTTGAAGGATATAGTTTTGTTTTATGTTATTTAGATCTTTGCACTTGAGAATTAGTTTTACCTATTGATTATGTTGATGTAGATGTCTTCAATTTCACCGCCTTTTAATTATGCTTCACATTTTTGTTCATGTTTCACATTTTGTTCACTTGTCTTTCCCTGTGAATTAATAGACCTGAATTGAATTATTAATATTAACATCAACCAACATCACACTATAACGGTGATATTTACAAGCTATTAGAAAAATAAAACAAGTAACACCAACGGGAAGCAAATATTTACAAGCTATTAGAAAAATAAAACAAGTAACACCAACGGGAAGCATACATGACCATGACACACCTATTGAGGATTATTCAAGACATACATACATATACATACATATTAGGGAATATTGTAGACAATGGTAGTCATCCTCAGCACTTAAATAGTTAATTTGACAATAATTAACAATTTACCACACACCGACTTTGACATTTACATAAATATGTATACAAGTTCGCTCGTTATCTTTTGAAATAGTAACTATGAACTCAATTTGACATTACATTGTTTTCACTTTTCACAAAAACACATACACTCTATAACATAAAAACAATTAGAATCATATTTGTTTGGAGAAAGCATAGCAGCTAGCGATTAGTAGTTACTAAGTTTGATTAGCAGTTAACAAAGGTGAGTTGTTTGGAAGCATTTAACAATTTTACAATGTCAATTAGTGATGAATAGTGAAAAAACTACCGTGAACTACATTTAGGAAATAATATTGTACACTGTAAAAATATGCTCTTACAACTATAATAATATTAACAGAAAATTAATTTGAACCGTTTTATATATGAGACTGTCTATTAATGATAGAAAAATATTGATTAATGATGGTTTTAATTATGCGGTCTCATATATGAAACCGGTTTACCTAAATTTTTTCTTGCCATTGTATTTTAAATTATAAGGTACTCAACACGTGTGCATACAGGCGCCCGGGGCCGTCAGTTCACCGGAACTCTGGAAACAAAAAATCAAAGACGAACAAACAAAGCTACAACAACAACACCAACTATGCCCCCCGCTTATGTAAATCTCTATCTCTTTTCGTTTTACTATTTGTTGTACTCTTTATCTTCTTGAATATTATTTGACCACATACGCGTAATATAAAGAAATATTGTATCTTTTTTATTTGGGTAGCCATTATTTGTGTTGGGTATTCTAATACTTGCCTCCTTCACCAATAATTATGTCCAGAATTTGATTTCTCAGTGTCGAAAAGTGAAGTAGGTAACTAAAGTTGATATATTTTTGTTATTTTATATGATTATTATTAGGCAAAATTGTTGGGACACCCTTAATAAGTTGTTGACTTTGTACCAACACCCCAAATAAGTCGCTAATAGTTAGCACACTCCAAAAAAAACCCAAAATGTGTTGTCTAGACACACTAGATTTCAAATTTCGACCAAAAGCCAACGTGAACTTTCCATTTTGCCCCTCAGTGGATAAACGCGCATGGCAAGTAGAATGACCATTCTCCCACATATTTTCCCTCCAAAAACACACTTTTCCCTCATACATCTCCATCTCCCTCCAATTACTTGACTGTATTTCTTCCAAAAACACAGTTTTCGTCACTCTCCTCTCTAAATTTCCCCACTCCCAATTGTACTTCAATTTTCTCCCTCTCCTCCTGAAGGCAAGTTTTCCTTTTTTTTTATCTTCATATTGCCCGCAAACTTCAATGAATCTTCAATAACCCCTTTGATTGATCGTGGTACCTTTATCTTCCTTTGCATAGACTGGATAATAGTAATATTATCACCTTCCACAATGACCCGTCGTATCCCCATATGTGCTTCATTAAGGTTGTTCTTAGTACCGTTGCTTCTGCCACAAGTGCAGTGTTGTTGCCAATAGTACTCAAGGCTCCTGCTAAAATCATGAGACCTTTGTCGTCCCTGATGATGAATCCGGCTGCTGCTTGGTTATTGACTCTGGATCCGTCGAAGTTAGTTTTGAGGATCCGGGAGGAGGGTAAAACCATCGGATAAATTTGCTGTGTTTTTGTGTTGAAATTGTGTTTTATAGTGGATGATGTGAAATTGTTGTCTAATGTAGTCCTATGTTTCCATTCTATAAAAACTCGTCTACCTCTAAGGTAAATTTTGTTGTACTTAAATGACTTTGCCGGAAAGCTTTATCATTTCTTCCTTTACAAATGTTCCATAGTAAACAGAGATATTTGGTTAGTATATCTTTTGGGACCGATTCGTCAACTTTGAGTTGACGAATCCAATCTAAGAGGGATTGTTCCGGTATTATACAGTCAATCCATCCTTATTCCTTAACTTTCTCCAAGATCATATATGATTCCAAATAGTGGACAAAAATATGTGGGATTGTTTCACACGTTCATCACATTAGAAAATTTGTGTGAACCCGTTTCATAGATGAAACTGGATAATAGGGGTCATTATTATTGTGTAGCTGATGGGTCATTATATAATAGTCGAGAGTTCTTTATATAGTAGCCGATAGTTCATTAATATTCAGTCTCATGTATGAAACGGGTTCACTCAATTTTTTTTGTTGTGGGCAATTCTCTTGGTTAATAATGGACGGATTAAGTGAACGAGAAGACCACTAGTAAATTAGTAGTTACTAATACAAATTCTTTTTTTTAATATGGAAGCTAGTAATTACAAACTCAATACTGCATGTATCGTACACAACACGGGTGAACCGTATAAATACTCGTTCGTTTGGTGATTGGTGATTGGTGAACATACGGACACCGTATATCCGTCAGTCCACCGGAACTCTGGAAACAAAAATTATAGACGAACAGGAGCAGCCCTCTTTTAACAAAAGAGTTTGAAAAATCAAACTCTGATGTATAATATTCACATAGTATATACATACACATTATCAGTGTAAACCCGCCATAATTCTGTCATCATCAACAGCAAGAACAATGCCTCTCGCTGCTGATGTAAAACTCTCTCTATCTCTTTTCGTTTTACTGTTTGTTGTCTTTATTTTTTTCTTGTTATTGACATGTTTAATGTTTTATTCCCACTTGTTGAATATTATTTGACCTCATATTTAATACAAAGAAAGATTGTATCTTTTTGATTTGGGTAGCCATTATCTGTGTTGGATATTCTAAAACTTACCTCCTTAACCAATAATTATGTCCAGAATTTGATTTCCCAGTGTCCAAAGTTGAAGTAGGTAAATAAAGTTACAGTGTGTTTTTGTCGGCTGAAAATATATGAACCGAAAAAAACTGAAAGAGGCTGAGCTGAACTGAAAAAAACGGAATTGTAATGGTACTGACGAACAAAACACAGCCTTAACATCTTTTTGTTGTTTTATATTATTGATTATTATATATGTGATGATCTTATGTTTTAGTGTAATCAGGATGGATGATCATATCGTTTCGGTTCGTGTTAGCCGAACCCAATTCGTTGCGGGATTAAGGCTATGTTGTTCTTGTTATTATTGTTATTGTTATTGGTATCACAATCACAATAGTATTGCATTTATACATCAGTGTTATAGAATCTGTTCTGCTAAAATTACCAAGATTGGTGACTACCCGTGCTCGTTTGTGTTGTAAACAGTCCATTGAAGCTAAGAGAGAAATGGATAACAATAGGACTGAATTGTGGGGTTTTGATCGATGGAAGTATGAGGATATCCTGAAGTATACTGATAACTTTAGTGAAAACTGTTTGATTACTGAGTTCTTATATGGGGGAGAGTTCTTACGTGGGAAAGTATACAGAGGACGAAACGGAGACGAACAGTTCACTGTGAAAATAATGGACGAAGTCATAAATGAAGGAAGGTGCTATCTGATGGTATGTATACTATGGTGGTATTCTTAATCATCTTCTCTCATATCTTTGTTCGGAAATCGTGAAATGCTCTTGTTTCATTTTGATTGCAGCATGAACTCTTTCTCTTGCACGATAAAAGGTACAAGGGTACTGCTAAGCCGTTGGGTTTTTGCAGCTTCTTTTATGTAGATAACGATCTTCCTAGCGCCGTTATTTATGATCTCAAGTCAATGTACTCTGTGCGTGATCTCATACCCAAAGGTATACCTCTTGCACTTGGAGTTTTTCATTCTTGTTTTTAAAGAAGATCTAATGCAACCCAATATTTTATTATTCAGTGCTCTGGATTCTGTTGTACGTCTTAGCTTGTTATATTGAAGTGAATCCACTCTAAGCGCATTGATTCACTTGTACGGGTGTAAGCTATCCACAAGCACTCTTTTGTTTACGCTTGATTCTGAATGGGTTGCTAATTGTATTTGAAAGATGTTTGAAGTTAAGATTGCATCTTTTAACTCAGGTTTATCTTTGAAGACCTTCCTGCAACCTATTCAGTTGTAAATCAGATATTTTTTGTGCCCTCTTTCTAACCAGTGCCTCTTTTGCTTTAACTGAATCTGTAATTCTGTACTAATCTAACTCAAATGCGGTTGTTCCTTCTCCCTCCATCTTGCTAGTATGTATTTGTGCTTTCCACTCAAATAGTATGATTTGCTCTGCCTATATTCATATATGTGGTATGGAGCTACTTAGTAGATGACCATTGAACTACTGGGCTCTGGATGGTCAAAGAACCATCTCTCTAGGCTTGTTTAGTATGTGATTTGTCCTAAGATGCTTGTATAGTAGGTGGAGCACCTGATGCTTTCTTCACATATTATGTCCATATTGGGATGTAAAACATTTGCCTGAATTATTCAACCCTCTTGTTACAGTTGTTAGCTCAGTGAGGCTACCTTATGCATATACTTTGTATTTGAAATGGAGCATTTACCTTCTCAGTTGCGTTTCTTGGCTACCACAGTAGAAAATAGGAGTTGCATTGATTGTCTAGTCATTGGGTTTGGAAAAGCTAGCTTATTTAACCTGTTTCATGTTGCCTTGTGAACCCCAGCTACTTTCTCTTGGTCCAATAGGATGAAGGTTGCTCTTGGAATGGCTGTAGCTATAAGGGCTTACCATCCCAAGTTCATACTTCGCAATGTTGATGCAGTAAATTTTCTGTGTGACAAGGTATAAATTTATGCAAAATTGGTGCATTTTCTTAAGGCTTGAGTTTCTGCCTGATGGGGTCTCATTGTGGCACTGATTACTTACAGGACTACACTCCAGAACTATATGATTTCAGTTTGATTTGTGGACCAGGTTTCGGTAACAAATGGTTTTTGGATAAAGTGATGGGCAGTCCTGGTTATGCTGATCCTTATGCTGTGTCTACAGGTACATAGCATTTATGTCGTATGTCAACTGGTCTTTTAGTCATGCTAATTTCCTTGATACCATAGGTATTGAATGATTTTAAGTTCTCTATCTTATACAGGAGATTGTTCTGCGAAGAATGATGTATTTGCTTATGGACTTATACTTTTGAGTTTGATTACCAAAAGGGTGGTCAACGGTACGGGAGCAGCTACGGATATGGATTTTGTGAACAGTGCTCGGGAAGATTACATGAAGCTGAAAGGTCCAAGGAGCAAGATGCCTTCACTGGTTGATCGAAGCCTTGAATCAACACCTTACTTTGATTCTAAAGATGCTTCTGCCGTTACCAAGTTAGCACTAACATGCATTAGAAACAATCCCGATGAGCGCCCTGATATGAATCAGGTAGTCAGTGAATTGAAAACTTGAAAAGCTTAAAGATTATATCAAAATATGGTGAAGAAATTGGTGTCAAGTGTGTGCTGGATGATGACCACCTTAGTAAGTGATTTAGCGCTTGTTCCACATACAATCAGGGTTCTGTCCCTTCATTTTACTATATTATTATCTCATCGGCAGTGGGATTAGCATTTTAATGTTTTTGTTTCTTCAGTGTTTGCTTCTTTTTTTTGAGGGGAACTTCAGTGCTCGCTATAAACATCTGAATCTCGGAGCAGTTGACTTCAGTGTTGATTTTTCATCAGGATTTCTAAATTGAAAGGAATGCTCCATTTGGCTTTGATGTTTCCACGATGTGTACTTGTATAGTTGTATTAATTAACTATATATGCATACGTGCAGCATTTTCTATACTCGCACTTCACACTGCTTGCATTTTCTGTCACCTTACGAACTCGCACACACAATACAAACTCACAGACGAGACCTGTCAGATGTCATTCCTCTTTCTACCTTTACTGCTTGCCATCAAGAGTGGTGGGGAGATTTAATATAAATAAAGCTAAATAAATGTGGTAGTAACGGCTCGCTATTAGAAACAAACTGGACAAGAAGACTGAATTGATAAAACTAGACAAGAGTAGTACGTTATATCGAAAAATCCTGAATTTTGATTCTCTCAAAAAAAAAAAAAAATTTGAACGAGTTCGCCAAAGGCTCAAATGATAACCACGAAACAATGGATATATCTAGAATAAGGTACACTTATATTTAGATTGTAAAGTGATCTTTTCAGAAATTATGTGTGCTTTAACAACCATGGAGCTTAAAATGTACGGCAAGTCTTTGGTACACCGGGTGCATATGTATACCTGATGAATTTATAACTAATAACAAAAGAACTGACTAGTGGCATCAAAAATGTGACTAATAACATACGTTGTAATACTAGTCATAAATTCACCCGGTTTACCCAAGAGGTATTAGCCCACTGGTAGAAAAGTCATAACTTGTTCGCCAGATCTTGGGTTTAAACCTCTTGTGGAGCACCTACTGGAATAAAATTCAGGAATACCTGAGACCACGCATTAGGAGGTGCTCTTTAACCTTGCCCAAAGAGGGACTCCCTCTTTGCCTGATAAAAAAAAAATCACCCGATATAATGTATCTAAGAATTGGAGTAAAACTTAGAAAAAGCTCAAAACACCTATAATTTAGGTAGTACGGCGTACAAGTCCATAGTACGGGACAAAGAGCTCAGATTTTTAGTAACTAATTATAAATGTGATTGACACTGTACTAATAAAAAATAGGAAATTTAACATTTTGGGTGCCCGAGGTTTGGTCTAATTTCACTTTGGGTACCTGAGTTTTGCAATATATCAATTTGGGTGTCTGAGTTTATGTTTCCGTTATCACTTTAGGTGTTGAACCATTTTCTGTTAGTTTTGACCGTTAAATTGGGGATAACAATGTAATTTGACCAATCTCTTTTTTCATTGCCCCCTAAAATTTTCATTCACTTTTATTTTGCATACTATTAGCCACCGCATTCTGTCTGGCTGTCTACAAACTGACTAAAAATATGCAATTACATAAGGTTGATCATGTTTTCATAATTCTCTTCTTCTCATTAGACATGACATTCACTATTTAATAACAATCTTATTCCTTCAGATGAATTAAAAATTTCTCCATATTTATTTGTAACTTGGTAAATTGATATATTAGTGTTTTTCTTACTGGGTTTCATGAGTTGCAAGTAATTTATAAATAAATAAAAAGAAATTGCCTTGTTTTTTTTGTCCATCCTTAGTTTGTACTCAAGGTGTTCGATGGAATCTTTTGTTTTTTTTTTGCAATTTCTGTTCTTAGAATTGGACCCTGCATGAGTCATGACTTCATATTAAAAAAAAAAACAAAATGCTTTACTCAAAAAAAGTTAGCATGCAGCCATGCAGGTCCTGTCGCAACCTTCTTTTTTTTTAAGGTAATATGTTTCGTTAGAAAATAATTGAGAATTATCCCTATAGGTTTGACCAACACATGATTGTTGCATTTCTACTACTTATGATTCGGACAATCTTCTTAACTGATTAGTTTTGCAATTCTACTACTATTTTCGTGATTGTCAAACCAGTAGCAGTTGCCTAATCTTTGTAATGCAATATTGTTCATTTGAGAAATTAAAGATTTGTGAATAAACATGCTAGGCTGTTAGCTATTACATGTTGAAGAGTAAAACCATATCTGTCTTCTCAAGTATGTTGCTGGATATGAGACCCGTGCATATGCACGGGCATCTACACTAGTGTTCACCAAAAGAACAAGTATTTTTTTACACCAAAAAAGAAAGAACTGAGTATAATTATACAGTGTTACACGTGTTTGTACGAGTATTATGTTAGTATTTTTTGGATGTATGTGGCGGCATTGATTTTTTTAAATTATAAATATACAAAAAAAGTGGCGATATGTTTTTTTTGAAAAATTTATGTGAACCAGTTTCATATATGAGACTGGATAAGAGGGATTATTATTGTCTCAATAATTCTTTGGTGCACCGGGTGTACGGGTAAACCGGGTGAATTTATAACTAATTATAAAGGGACTGACTAATAACATTAAAAATGTGACTAGTGATACATGTTGTAATAGAACAACGAACAACAACAACAACAATCCCAGCTTAATCCCATCTAAGATGGGGTACTGAGGGAGTCTGATGTACGCAGCCTTAACCCAAATTTTTAAATCGGGAGACTGCTTTCAGAATGATCCACTTATTACCTTTGAGAGAACCGCTACCTGCAATAGAAACCATTAGAAACCAATGTATACCCACAAAAACATTTATACCTGTAGTGAAAACTCGTTAGGAACCAATATAACCTTAAAAATACAAAATCATGTATAGACATGGAAAGACTCATTAATGCATTAGTAATAGCACATGTAAGATAGAAGAAAGACGAAAAATACCATAGAAGTGCGAAATATATAACATGTACAACATAATGATACATGTTGTAATACTAGTTCTAGATTCACCCGGTGTACACGTAGATCCTGTTTATCAAAGAATTGAAGTTATTGTGTAGGCGAGGGTCATTATTGTGTAGCCGGGGGTCATTAACTCATTATTGTGTGGACAAGGAGTCACTAATCACTAGTACCTAGTCTCATGTATGAAACAAGTTCCTCATTAATGCATTAGTAATAGCACACGTAAAATAGAATGAATTGAAAGACAACAAATACCATTGAAGTGCGAAAACAACATGTACAACAGAATGATACATGTTGTAATACTAGTTCTAAATTCACCCGGTGTACAGGTAAGGAGCCATTAGTACCTAGTCGGGGTCATTAACTCATTATTGTGTAGAGAATGAGCCATTAGTACTTAGTCTCATGTATGAAACGAGTTCATACAATTTTTTGTGAGGTGAACCCGTTTCATATACGAGATTGGTGGGAGAGGTCATTCTTGTTTACCCAAAGGGTCGTTGTTGTTTACCTAAGGAATCATTATATTAATGACTTCCAGAGCGTTCATTAATACTAAACCTCATATATGAAATATGTTCACATAATTTCGTGATATTTGAGCATAGTTAATGATAAACTCCATCAAGTTAAGGTTTATGGAGTAAAAAAAGGTTGATTAATGGAAAATTGATGGTCGTTTGTGACCCCATCTCATACGTGAAACGCGTCCACTCAAAATTTGATGTATGAAATATAATAGATGTATAATGAACTGAGTAAATTGCAGTATATTTTGATTATTTCCAACGTTTTTTTACTACCAAAAACCGATGCCTATTTTTTTTTTTTGATGGCGATGCCTAGTTGAAATAAGGCATAATCCTTAATTCCTTATAAAGCATAACCCGAAGTCTACACGAGTAACACGACAAAACAAAACTCTCTACACGTGTCTGTGCACGTGCGTTTCCGCAGGGTATATATATTCTCCCCTTTCGAACAATTATGACTTTTCCAGCCACAATTCTTTCTCCGCAGGGTGTCAAGTAATAATCAATCAAACATGGTTGACCCTGTGAGTCTCTCGCTCTTTACGTATACTTGTCTATTGTTTTTTTTTTAAAATAAAAATTTAACCTCTACAGGGTTCTGATTTTTGTTGGGTTTAGTCAAAATTGCACCCTTCCCGCTACAACTTCGTAGTCTTTTTTATTAAATTGTGTCCATTGATGATAATACTCAACACGAAGTTATGAAATAGCTGGGTTGGAAATGAGCCCAAATGGTTTTGAGGCTAAGGTTATGTTTTTGTTGACAATATTATTGTTTTCTATGGTGGTAACGTACAGGCCGCGAAAGAAATGATAGAGAGACATAAGAACCGTACTGAAATGTCTGGTGTAAAGCGATGGAAGTACGAAGACATTCTAAAGTGTACAAACAATTTCAGCAAAGACTGCTTAATCGCTGAGTTTCATGCTGGGAAACTATACAGGGGAAGCAACGGAAACAGTCAGTTTGCTGTCAAAATATGGGACATAGACGTCGATGAGGGGAGGGGCTTGTTGACGGTAGTAATTATAGTATCTTTAACTCTTCCTCGCATTTCTTCAATGTTTGTTCTTAATGTTTTTTTTTCGCTTACAGGAAGAATTCGTTGTGTTCAAAGAGGAAATCCGAAAGGGTTTTCCTGAGCTACTCGCCTTTTGCTGCTTCTTTTACGAAGAGAGCGATCTTCCTTCTGCAGTTGTTTACAATTTGGAGGCG
>ONZK01000837.1:36601-53643 GCA_900322385.1 Pharnaceum exiguum | reverse complement strand
CCCCCCCCCCCCTTGGATGGCACGAGGACTAGATTTGTCTTAAGTAGTTCACGATCAGTACTCCCTTGGATTAGATTTTTGTAGAGTTTCACAAGGGCATTGGTCACTTTCACCTGTGCTAAGTAATTGCTGAAGTGCTAGACCAATGTTATATGTTCTATGTACTTGCTGATCACCTTTAAGTAGTAAAGTGAAGAGGCTGTGCTATGTCTTGTAAGAGATACTAGTTACTCTTGTATAAGGACAAAAATTGTAAGTGAAAAAGTTAAAAAGGTGTAGTAGCAAGTAGTAACATTGGAGGGGAGATGTTTCCTTTGCTTATCAGCTCTGCTTCCTTCACGGGGCATTTAATGCTGATTTCTTTGCAATTGGGTCTTGGAATATGCACTTTATGATCTTGACTATTTAGTTCCAAGTTTTTCTTAGAAACAACAACTCAATCTAGTCCCATCTCAGATGTGGTACCGAGGGAATATGATGTACTGTTTCCAGCAAGTTTTTCTTAAAACATGTTTGCTTTCCTCATCGTCTTCTTGCCTTCTCATTATTTAACTTTGGAAGGGAAAGGTGCCAAATAAGCCGTGTCCCCAATTATGTTCAATGGTCATCTAAGTAGCTCAATTCCAGTCTACCTGCCTTGACACCCATATATCACTGGACTGTCCCACAACTTGTTACTATAGACTGCAACAATATTATTGAGTACGTACGAGTGAAAGTTGTCCCCAATTATGTTCTTCTTATAAGTGGTATTGAGCTACTTAGATGACCATTGAACTACTTGGCTATAGTTGCTCAATGAATGAGTTATGTAGGCTTGTGTGGTCTGTTATATTTTCTGAAGAGGGGACAAGTTGTGGGACAGTCCAGTGATATATGGGTGACTATTTGTGAATCTTCTGTTGCATTATGTGCGGACTGTGGTAGAGCAAACCATTCGCACAACAATAATCCGGCTGAGTCACATTTCACTTTCTCATTAAAATCATCTTCACTTTTATTAGGGTGAGAGACTGATGGTGATAAAATAATATTACGTTTGTATCTGCCTTCACTTGTCAGCATCGTCAGCCTACATTATGCGTAACATTGCTTTGTCTTTGGCTGTGATTATGAAGTGGCCGGGACATTTATGCTCTACCTATTGTGCTGTGGTGTTTTTCTACTCACAGACTAGGGAGTTGGATTGCTTGTTTTGTCATTTGGTTAGAAAAGGGAGCCTTCTTTAACCTGTTTGTTGTTACCCTGTGATTGCCAGATACTTTCTCTTGGTCCAAGAGGATGATGGTTGCTCTTGGAATCGCTGAAGCAATAAGGGCTTATCATCCAACGTACATCATGCGCTATGTTGATGCAGCTTACTTTCTGTGTGACAAGGTTTAAAAGATTTACCAATGCCGTGTCTTGTCCTTGAGACTTGAATTTCTTCTGCTTCAGAATCTCATTGTTGCATCTGACTTGTGACAGGACTACACTCCAAAATTTTATGATCAGAGTATGGTTGCTGGAGGAATGTTTCGTTGTAGATGGAAGTTTGACAAAGTGTTCGGCAGTGGTGGTTATACAGATCCTTATTCCTTGGCTAAGGGTAAGTTCTACAACTCAACACTTGGTCTAATTTTTTCATTGGAAGTTTAGCAGAACAGCTATTTATAAGTACTGTACGGGGTCTAATTTTTTCATCTTATGCAGGGGAGTGTTCTACGAAAAGTGACATCTTTGCTTATGGAGTTTTGCTCTTGAGCTTGATTACCAAAATGGAGGTGAACACTGTGATGGAGACTAGGGGTTTGGAACTGGGGAAGTGGGCTGTCGGAAGATACCGTAGCCTGAAAGGACCCGGCAACAAGAGGCCTTCCCTTGTTCATGAAAGCTTGTTATCAGCACCATATTTTAATGCTGTTGATGGGTCTACTGTTACCAAGTTAGCACTGACATGCATGAGAGACGACCCTAAAGAGCGTCCTGCTATTGACGAAGTAATCAAAGTTTTAAACAGCCTACACATTATTTCAGACTATGGTGAAGAAATAGGTGTGATGGATATGCTGAGAAGACTTTGATGTTTCTTTGATAACAGATTCAGCGAGCTTGAGATACACGAACATGGCTTACCTTACTGGCCTGATCAGTACAGTCAGTACTGGAGCAAATTTGTCCTTATAGTTTATTTAATTTTGAAGTCCTTATGGACCGGCCGAGGAATTATATATTGTCGTTGCACAACCAGCATTATGTCATTTATTTCTTTCAGCTTACATGTGCATATATTGGCTCTTTGTTCACATAACTGCAGCCATTTCTGGTACAACCTTCAAAGGGACACAACACCTGCAGAACAAATGTATTAGAGGAAACTATTTACTAATTGTAGGTCTGACTTAGTACAGTCATGAGCTTGCCGCATAGATACTGACATGTTTCCCTGGTATAAAATTTGTGTATGGATTCTGCACTGCATTAGAATGCCATTGGACCAGTTTTATTACTTGTTTGAAAGACTAGTAAATGCCTTTGTTTTCTATATTGGGAGCAATAGATGAAAAAGTTGGCTGCTGTAATTGATGGAAGTTTGAAGATATTCTGAAGCTTACAAATTATCAATTTCAGCAAAGAGTATTGTTTAATTACCGAGTTCCAGTCTCTGAATGTATACTGAGGACAGCAGTTTGCAGTGAAAATAGGGGATTTAGACATAGATGAGGGAAGGGATTTGTTGAAGATTTTGAAGCTTTTAAACTATGTGTCAATTTCTTCAATCTACCTTTCCCATATTGCTTCAATATATAGATTATGCATGATGTTTATTTTTTGGTGTATTTAACAAATCATCAAAGAGGAATTTCACAATGGTTATCTTAAACCAGCGCCTTTTGCAACCAGGGCCGTTCCTGGGAGGGGTGCGGATGTGCACAGGCCTAGGGCCCCCGAAAGGAGAGGGCCCCAAATTTTGAGTGACTTTGTATATAGACTCTATATAAAAAAAGGCCAATCAACAACTCTACAAAAAAATAAAGCTTTTTGTCAAAAAAATAAAATAAAATTGTGACGGGGAAAGGAAGATGTGATCTTTTGACATGCCATAGTTTTTTTTTAGTTAACTTGTTATTGTTTCCTTCAAAAAAAAAATTTACTTGTTATTGTTAACTTAAAAAAACGCATCTTTTGCCTACCAAAAAAAAGTTAGCTTGTTATATTCATTTTCATACCACCTTTTTCTCATGAAGAAATGTCTGATATTGACATGGATGATTTTTATTCTGAATTGAAAGTGTTGCAACTAACTCTACCGGATAAAAACATGTCAGCGGTTGAAATTTTAGAATATGTAAAGGCAATAGATTGTTATCCAAACGTTTGTATTGCTTGTAGGATTTTATTAACAATACCTGTTACAGTAGCATCAACAGAAAAAAGTTTTTCAAAACTAAAATTATTAAAGACATACCTCAGATCAACGATGTCTTAAGAAAGATTGAACGGCCTTTCTATTTTATCTATTGAGAAGAACATGTTGAGCTCTATTGATATTGACTCAATTGTTGATAAATTCGCTTCAAGAAATGTAAGGAGAAATATTTTTTCGTAATTCGGAAAAAGATGCTATCGTTTATTTTATTTTATCTATATTACATTAATAGTTACTTTGTATGTTTTTAAATTTTAAGTAAACAGATTAACATTTCGCTACAAAGTGATGATACTTTTATTTTTATAAAAATAAAATTTTGAATTTTAGGGCCCCAAAATATAATTTGTTATAAAGTTTGCTTAGGGCCTACCGAAAGTCAGAAACGGCCCTGTTTGCAACTTCCTACTTAAAGATAGTGATCTGGAGTGAAGGGCACAGTTCATGATCTTATACCCAAAGGTACCTCTCTTGTAACAGTCATGCTTGTTCGCGTATCTCAAGCTCGCTGAAAATGTTGTCAAAGATACATCAAAGTCTCCTCAGCATATCCATCACACCAATTTCTTCACCATAGTCTGAAATAATGTGTAGGCTGTTTAGAACTCTGATTACTTCGTCAATATCAGGACGCTCTTTAGGATCGTCTCTCATGCATGTCAGTGCTAACTTGGTAACAGTCGACCCATCAACAGCATTAAAATATGGTGCTGATAACAAGCTTTCATGAACAAGGGAAGGCCTCTTTCTACCAGGTCCTTTTAGGCTCTTGTACGTTTCGACAGCCCACTTACCCAATTCCAAACCCCTAGTCTCCATCACAGTGTTGACCTCCATTTTGGTTATCAAACTCAAGAGCAAAAGTCCATAAGCAAAGACATCAGATTTCGTTGAACAATCCCCTGCATAAGATGAAAAAATTAGACCCCATACAGCAACTATACAAAGCTGCTCTACTAAACTTCCAATGTTAATTGTTGGGTACATCCAACCCGATGTTAGTGAAATTGTTCGAACAAAAATTGAACTCTTTCTGTCATACCCATCTTGTATATTGGACATTAACAGGACTGTCTACAAGACCATGTGACATAATCCCACATTAATCAGATAAGTGTTGAGTAGTAGAATTTACCCTTAGCCAAAGAATAAGGATCTGTATAACCACCACTGCCGAACACATTGTCGAACACCCATCTACGACGAAACATTCCACCAGCTACCATACTCTGATCATAAAATTTTGGAGTGTAGTCCTGTCACAAGTTAGATGCAACAACAATGAGATTTGAAACAGAAGAAATTCAAGTCTCAAGGACAAGTCACGGCATTGGTATATATTTTAAACCTTGTCACATAGAAAGTGAGCTGCATCAACATAGCGCATGATGTACTTTGGATGATAAGCCCTTATTGTTTCAGCGATTCCAAGAGCAACCATCATCCTATTGGACCAGGAGAAAGTATCTGGAGATCAGAGGGCAACAACAAAGAGGTTAAAGACAGCTCCGCCTTTTTCTAACCAAATGACAAGACAAACAATCCAGCTTCCTAGTGTTCTGTGAGCAGAAAAACACCACTGCACAACTTTTGTCAAGAGTTATGTAGGCTTTCGTAGCCTCTAAAAAAAAAACTATCGACAAAGCACTATCATACATAAAGTAGCCAGACGATGCTGACAAGTGAAGGCAGATAACAAGCTAAGCCTACATATATAACTCATTCATTGAGAAACTACAGCTAGGCAGCGAGCCAAGTTGTTCAAATGTTCAATGCTCATCTACGTAGCTCTATACCACTTAATTAGGAAGAGCGTAAATAAGAAGAGGGGGGGGGGGGGCGAAAATACATGGGAACAACTTTCAGTTAGACTTGCACATACTCAAGACCATAGTCTATACAACGGGGGTAGGGGCCTAGGGGGCATACCTTTGGGTATGAGATCACGAACTGTGGCCTTTGGCTCGAAATTGTAAACAACTGCAGAAGGAAGATCGCTCTCTTCATAAAAGAAGCAGCAAAACGCGATTGGCTCAGGATAACCCTTTTGCATTTCGGCTTTGAAGATAGCGAATTCTTCCTAAAAGCAAAAAAACAAAAGCATTAAAAACAAAGCAATATGAGGATGCTCAGATAGAGGATCATCAAAATACTATAATTACTACCTACCGTCAACAAGCCCCTCCCGTCATCTACGTCTACGTCCCATATTTTCACTGCAAACTGACGGTTTCCGTCGCTTCCTCTGTACACTTTCCCAGCATGGAACTCAGCAACTAGGCAGTCTTTGTTGAAATTGTTTGTGTACTTTAAAATGTCATCGTACTTCCATCGCTTTACACCAGCCAATTCAGTACGGTTGTTACTTGCATCTATCCTTTCTTTGGCGCCCTGTACGTTAACAATAATATTGTCAACCCAACCCAGCTATTTCAGTAGGAAAAACCTCAACTTCGTGTTGAATATTATCATCAATGGACACAATTTAATAAAAAGACTACAAAATTGTAGCGGGAAGGGTGCAATTATGATTTATGACTATACCCCCCACAAATCAGAACGCTATGGAGGTAAAAAAACAATAGACAAGTATACGGAGAGAGACTCACAGTAGGAACAAGCATGCTTGATTGATTATTACTTGACACCCTGCGGAGAAAGAATTGTGGCTGGAATCGTGAGAATTCAGAAAGTCGTAATTTTCGAAAGGGGAGAATATATATACAACTCCGATTCACACGTGCACATACACGTGTAGAGAGTTTTTTGTACTGTGAATTATTGTGATAGACTAGTGCTGGAGTTTGATAACCGAAAGGCTGGTTACGTTGATGATGCGACACATATATAGGGATTTAATCAAGTGGGCTGAGGAAGATTATATAAGAGCACGAAAGTACCAGATAGAAAGAGGCCTTAATACACCCGGGTGTATTTAAGAATTGAAGTCTCTAATCTACCCACCACGGGCCCGAGTATATTAGACTTGCAAAGGCTGATGAGTATCATATTTTCTCCTCTCCTCCCCACCCCTAATATCAAATCAATAGAAAGCGCGCCATAATTCTGTCACACAGGGGATATAATCAAACAAACAAACAATAACTGTGCCTCTCGCTGGTGTAAGTCTCTCTCTCCGATCCGTATTATGATTGTTATTTAATTTGCTATTTTTTTTAGTATAAAAAAAAACGGACATGTTTATTCCCACTTAGCTGTTGTTTGCCTGTTTGTCATAATATATCTCATGCACGAAGCTGAAACCAGAAAGCTTATATCTTTTTCATTTGGGTAGCCATTATTTGTGTTGGCTATTTCTAATACTTGCATCCTCATGCTGCCTGCTACTACTATTGTGTCCAATTTTTTTTATGTGTATCTGATCTCATGCTTGAAGCTGAAAGATTATATCTTTTCTTTTTGTGTTGGGTGGGTAATCTGACTAATTGTACGTGTTGGTCCTTTAATTTAAAAAGTCGACAATCCAGGCCTAACCCAACCGTTAAAAAATTAATTAAAGTCCAATCGAATAGTCTAATAGTACTATTATATACTCGGTATACATAAATTGCCGCCATTAATTATACCCTCCACCCGCCCTTAGCGTCCTCCTCCACAATAGACCCCCCTTGTCGTCCCTCAGGCTGTGTCTCGGTGGTGAATCAAGTAATCAAGCAACAATGCCTCTCCCTGTACGTGCATCCATCTCTCTCTCTCTCTCTCTGTGTCCTTTACTTTGATATGTTATGTCTTCTATTTTGACATATGCTAGCCTCCTGTATATAAATCTCTGGCATGCAATATGCAATGCGCGCTCTTTAACAATTTGCATGCTGCTGGAAGTGAAAGGTTGTATCTTTTTGATCTAGGTAGCCATTATTTTGTTGGGTATGCTAATACTGCCTCCTTTAGCTACAATTCTGTCCAAAGTTAGCTTCTTTGTTTTTTGTTCTGAGTTGTGTGTGTATTTCTTTGTGCAACCGCCAACTTGCCATGCCACTATATTGTTTGCTAGCCAGAAGAAAAGGTTGTGTCATGTGTGTATATGTTGTGTGTATATTATATCCCTTGTGAATTCGAAAAGATTACGGAAAAAGCGTCTCACATTGCCGATGTATGTAGAATAAAAGTGCATGGTTTGTAACTGTTAGCTACGAGTAGCTAACAAGCTGCAATTACTGGATTGAAAAAGATTGGTGAACCCCCACCTTACTTTTTTGCTGCTGCAACAGACGTACGATCCTAGTAAGAGAGAGGAGTATAAGAAAATGACTAGATTGTGGGGAACGGAACGATGGAAGTATGAGGACATGCTCAAGTGTACTGATAACTTAAGCCAGGACCGCTTCGTTGCTGAGATCTTTTCTGGGACAGATTTCCATTGTGCCAAAGTATACAGAGGAAGTGTTGGAGACAAACATTTTGCTGTCAAAATTTGGGACGAAGACATTGATGAGGGGAGGGCAATCCTTTTGGTACTTACGCCTCTGCGCTGCCCGCTATTTTGAAGCTTTCCTATTACTTTTACTTTACGTCTCTTCTTTGTATTCTCTGCAGGATGAACTGGCTGTTCTGAGCAAGGGAGGTCACAAGGGCTCTGTAAAGCCAATCGGCTTTTGTACCGTCTTCTATGAAGATAACGTTCTTCCTAATGCCGCTATCTATGCTCTGGACCCGATGGACTCTTTGCGTAATCTCATACCCAAAGGTACATCTCGATCTCTTATAGTCTTATAATCTTATTCACTTATCCTTGCCTCCAAGCTAAGTGTTTGGTTTAGGATTTGTTGTGCCTACTGGTAAGCTGATCGATGACTATTGAACTAATTACCTTTGGTAGCTGCCTTATACCCTTGCTTATGCATTGTGTATTTGTGTTTTCTGTATATTTGTTTGTGTTTGTTTTGATATTGAAAAGGCGTTTCTCAGAAGATGTATTGTTTGTCTTGTCACTGCTTTATTTGACCTGTTTCTAGTTTCCTTGTGAACTCCAGCTACCTTCACTTGGTCTGCTAGGATAAAAGTTGTTTTTGGAATTGCTGTAACAGTAAGCGGTTTTCATCCTAAATACAAACTTCGCAATGTTGATGCTCATAACTTTTTGTGTGACAAGGTATGAACATTTCCCAATACGGTGACGTCCTTGGGGCTTGATTTTCCTCTCTTCTACAATCACATTGTTGTATTTGATTCCTTGCAGAACTACATTCCACGATTGTACGACATTGGTTCGATTGCTGGTGGAGTGTTTGGTTACAGGTGTTGTCGTGATAAAGTGATGGGCGGTCGTGGTTATGCAGATTATCACGCGGTGGACACAGGTAAATATGCATTTAAGCCAATGTAGCTTACATGACTGGCCTTGTTAGATCGATATTGAACATTTGTAGGAGCTGTTTAGTTCTATGAGTGAATTTTTTTTCTAATTAAGGTGGGGGAAGTCTTGGCGGTGTTATGTCATCCGGTCTTGTGAAATCGTGTGAATATCATTTTAAATTTGGTGCTTTCCGTGTTAATATCCTTGAAAAGCATGCATAAAAAAACATCTTGGTAGAATGATGAGCTACAGCTACATTGGTATTGAACATTGTATTCTCGAATTCCCCATCTTTCACAGGAAAGTGTTCTGGGAAGATTGATGTTTTTGCCTATGGACTTCTGCTCTTGAGTTTGATAACCGGACGGTTGGTTGACGCTGCGACAGAGACGGATAGGGAATTTGTCAAGTGGGCCGAGGGAGAGTACAGGGGCAGGAAAGCGTCAGGCAGAAAGAGGCCTTCACTTGTCAATAAAAGCTATGAATCATCGACTTACTTTAATTCTGATGATGGGGCTGCTGTTACCAAGTTAGCATTGACTTGTATCAGATACAAGCCAGATGAGCGCCCTGATATGGATCAAGTAGTTAGGGAATTAAACAGCCTAAAGATTATCACGGACTATGGTGAAGAAATAGGGGTCAAGGATATGCTGGAAGACTTTGATTCTTCTTGAAGATCAGTCTGATGAGCATGTTACAATATGAGGGAGAAAGGAGGATTCAATGTGACATGTCTTGTTCGGAGGGCTTCATGTTTATTTTAAGAACCAAGATTATATTATTTCATTGGATGTGGGAGTACCCACGTCTAATGTTGATGTTTCTTCGTATATACCAGAAGTCTACTACAGCCAATAGCTCTTGGATTAGATGCTCCTAACTTTTGAGTAATCCACCCACTGTGTAACTAGTGGACGAATAATGTAACCATAATGATTCTGTACCGATGAAATACAGACTTTAATATATATATCATCTGATATATTTCTAAATGTTGCACCTGTTTTAGGATTTTAGCTTGTGAAAAAATGCAGGAGTACTTTTTCTTTGAAGGGAAATTTACACTCTCTATTCTAAAGACTTGTTAGAAGAAAAAATAAAGTCGCACATCAATAATCGTAACCATAGAACAGATCTATCTTTACTGATCTTTGATCTTGAATGTCTTTACAAGGTAATTGGTAATATAACATTTAGAAAAGATTGATGAAGCATTGGTCATTCTTGGACATCAGCTCGGAGTGTGTCCCTAGCTCTGCGATCTTCCTGAAGATGAATCTGATGAGCATTATTCTAGACTGTGCTTAACCGGTGAGCTACTTCTAGTTTCGTTCATCTCTTCATGAGATGATTCAAAGCTTCGTGGCCTACTGGCCTGCGTGAATTGAGGTTAATTTGATGACAAAATGAAGTGCATGTTTGCGAGTTCATATTCACAGGCGTGCACGTGCTGACCCAATGTCGACAGTTACATATCAATGGGAACCAAACACGATCGAAGTGAAAAGATCCATGTTGCATACTTGCATTGAGTAGTTGATTATGGCGTAATTGAAGAAACAGTTAGGAAGCCAAACACTAAAGCTACAGCGAGTAATAATGTTGTTATTTTCATCACTTTTGAACTAGGAGGGCAAAGCAAAGCCACATGCCCACATTACATATTTACATCATTAGGCGTCAGGGGACTGATAATTAACTCATCAAGAACCAAAATAGGAGCATTCTTCAGAAGTGCCTTGCTATAGCAAACCTCTGCAAATACAATCTGTGTATCAGACTTTTCATTTTAAACATACTTGGTTGAGATCGTATACATTATAAATATGATTTCTCATCGTACCTGCTTCTTCCCCCCACTAAGTAGGCCTCATCGTTGACCCACCAGTGTGACATAAACCTCAAAGTATGTGTGAGAAATGAGCAAAGAGAATGAATATAGTGCGGACCAGATTCTTCTCCCAGTATAAACATTCGTGCAGAAGTGATGATATGATGAACTTATGAGCGTTTGCAGCTATATTTACTTCTATTGTATCATATTTCTATACATCATCTTCATGATGTAAACCATACACAATGTCCTCCGCAGTAGACTTGCACCACGTATCACTTTTGTTCAGATGGCAACTACCACGAAATACAAAGTCATATCCTCATCTCTTGACTGCTCAGATAATTACCTTTAAATTTTAAGTTAACTTCACCAACAACAACAACAATCGAGTGTATATCCCCATTAAATGGGGGTACTCGGGTCAGGATATACGCAACCTTACCACTGTTTAAGAAAACAGAGAGGTTGTTTCCGAGATTGACCAATTGCTGCACTGAAGAATAGACTACCAACAACTTCACCAAAAATAAGAAGTATTGGAAGGTTTTCATAGCCATTTTGCTATAGTCCATAATCACCTAAAGTTGAAAGATGGAGATAACTCTTTCAACTTCATAGGCATTGGACCTTTTAAGTTAACTTCACCAAATCCTCCAAAGCAGGCCCAAAGACTTTCGAAAGTTCAACAAACATACACAAATGCGCTATTGAGATACAAATCTATTTTCAGAAAGCTCGTTTCCCCTGACAACAGTAGCTGTAAAGTTAGTGATCTGATATAGGTCAAGCTGCCAAGGTTAGGGACGAAGCAGGGGAACTGGGTGAAGTCCTTACATTCCTCTCTAATCAGAGAGTACTACACCATAGCACATCATACTGTCCTCTTTCATAAACGAAGCTTACAGAACAGGCTTACGACAGTGTGTAGACACTAAACGACTAACTGCAAAGTTCTTCCAAATAAGTCATTACAATTAGTTCCTTCTTTTTTTTGGCAAGAAGGAACTGAAAATGCATTAACTAGAAATCAGATGGTTCGGAATGGTTCTGGACCATGTTGAAATTTTGATAAGTGCGGAAGTGTGGTGGGGAGAGTAGTTTTGTGAAGGGATATACATTGATGATAAGTGTTTTCCCTTACATCTAAAGTACAACCCTTTGGTGGTATTTATAGGCCTTAAGGAGAATTCTAGAGCATAATAAACAAATACAAATATCTTAGCTCTAGATTCATCTTACTAGATATTACTAACTAAGTCTAGATTATTTTAGCTAGATATTTATCTAGCTTAGTCTAAATAATTCTACTACACTCATAAGATTTTTTAGATTATTTCTAACACACCCCCTAATCTAAAAAATCTTCAATTTCATTTTCACCTTCCAAAGAGATGACCTTGTCTTCAACTTGTCCTTGTCTTCTTGACTCTTGAAATTGCTCCCCCATGATGTAAACCGGAGCTCAAACTTGTAATTTGGAAACTTCATTCTTCAAAATCTCTTTGTTTCCCATCGATGCTCATGTCACCGACCCTCCAATTTTTTTTTTCTTACGACTTTATCTCATAATCTTTTTATGTTGGTACCCATGTTACCACTTTGTTGATGCACTTGTCATCAACCTCCTCCGATAAGTTTTCTTCAAATATTTCATTTCACTTTCTTGTTGATGCACTTATCATCAACATTCTCCGGGAATTTTCCTTCACATTTTTTATTTCATTGGTGCTCATGTCACCAACCGTGACTACTAGTGTACATACCACTAGTTTTTAAAAATTTTATCTCTAAAAATTTACTTTTATTGGTGCTCATGTCACCAACCATAACTTTTGCATTCTTTATTCTTCAAAAATCTAGTTTATCAAACTAGTGTTTCTTACTCTTTTTCTTCACTAAACTTAGCAATTTCATTGTTTCATTATATTTCATGTTTTAAATTTTCAAATTTTTTTCTTAAAGATTCAAGTTTGATACTTCTCACCTTGATATCTCCTTCAATTATTTTGTGCCTTGTGAAAATCTTCTTCTCTTCTTGTAGTGCCCGTGTCACTACAAATCCAATATCTTCATCATCTTTCTTCACCAATGATTTTTTTTTCACCTTCTTGTTGGTGCCCATGTCACCAACTATCTCCAACTTTTAACCTTCAATTTTTCTTCTCCAAATTATGATTTTTTTGTTTGTTGGTGCTCATGTCACCAACCATCCCTTACTTTTGCACTAGTGATTCTTATGTTGGTGCCCTTGTCACCAACCATCCGTGATCGAACCTTTTGCATCTCCAACACTTTGGCTTACCCATTGGTTGGGATGACTCTTGGCTTTGATACCATGTTGAAATTTTGATAAGTGCGCAAGTGTGGTGGGGAGAGTAGTTTCGTGAAGGGATATACATTGATGATAAGTGTTTTCCCTTACATCTAAAGTACAACCCCTTGGTGGTATTTATAGGCCTTAAGAAGAATTCTAGAGCATAATAAACAAATACAAATATCTTAGCTCTAGATTCATCTTACTAGATATTACTAACTAAATCTAGATTATTTTAACTAGATATTTATCTAGCTTAGTCTAGATAATTCTACTACACTCATAAGATTATTTAGATTATTTCTAACAGACCATCCATTACAGACTTACAGTTTAGGAAAGCCATAAAGGAGCTTGAAAACAGACTGAGTCACTACAATTCGTCTCCAACTGGTCAGCAGTGGTTGCTTCCATTTTGCTCCCAAAAGCATGAATTCGAATCTTCTTAGCTTGAAGTAGTTCAATTATGCAAGAATGGTTGGTGGAACTTTTTGAAAACACATACACTAAACTCATTCAGAGAACAAAGCAATTCAGCAGGTTCGCACTCAAAACATTATTGACATTCAAACACTAAAAAAGACTGAAGACTGAAGCCTGAAGGTTTATCCTATGAAAGAAACGACGGTTTCAACAGCAAGGACCCTGCAGATTGATTGAACCATACACAGAGCAAGTTCCCAGAAAATCTCTTAAGAATTAAGGCAGATTTTAACCTTTGAATACGCCATCGAATAATATTAGACATCATTCATTCATTCCCAGTACTGACACCACCTAGAGAGTGTAGAGACAACCAACTTACAGAACTAGCATCAACTTACAGTTTGTGCCCGTCAGACAAATAGATTCTACAAAAACCAATTGGAATTACCCACTAGTGGGAGATGACAAGCAATGAGACATGAATATAGTCTTGGAAATGTAAAGTGACATCAAGGCCGAAGCTAACATGCTGAAGCTATGGGAGAATCGAATCGTACCAAGTCTCAAGGGAGATAAATTTGGGAGCAAAGAGAGCTGAAATATCGCCAGACCAGTTTGGTTACAGACAAGATGTAAAGAGGAGGCTTACAAGGTCTTGCTGGCGACAAGTCATCTGAATATCTGATGGAGGCAAACATGAGTAATTAAAAAACAGTCAGCTTGGTCATAATTATGCTACAAGAACCACACTCCATTCAGCTAAACATCATGAGAGGAATGGCCATCTACCATAACCAAGAAGCTAATCTTATCCCAAATAACAAGAGGGGAATCATATAGTGAAGCATAGAAAATAATTTAACGAACTTTCCTGCGTAATGCAACGATGCACCCAGCCGATGAGATGATGTGAAAGACCATAGCCGGATAGCCCCGAATATATAGAGGCACGAATGCTCAATATCTTACTCGTATTAAAGTCATTCCAGCATATGTTTGACACCAATTTCTTCAGCATATGTTGAAATAATCTTTAAGCTTTCTAATTCTCTAACTACATGATCTATATCCGGGCGTTCATCAGCCTTGTATCTGATGCATGTTAGTGCTAACTTGGTAACAGCAGAAGCATCGCCAGAATCGAAGTATGGTGCAGATTCGAAGCTTTTATCAGCAAGTGAAGGCCTCTTTCTCCCCGGCCCTTTCAGCGTCTTGTACTCTTCCTGAACACGCTTCACAAAGTCTATATCCGTAGTTTCAATCGCACCGTTTACTAGTTTTTTGGTTATCAAACTCAAGAGTACAAGTCCATAAGCAAAAACATCACTTTTCACGGAACACTTGCCTGTATAAAATGGAGAAATTAAAAATCATAATCAAACCAATGACTCTCATAAGAGACTATCTGAGCTTTATGCATCTTCATCAAGGAAAGTAGCACCACGTAATCCAAACCAGATGACATATGACTACGAGTATATGACAACATATGACTACGAGTATATGACATAACACGGCCAAATATTTATGTATGATCTGACAACCAGGCATGTAAGCCAAACATTGGCTTTATTGCTTAAATTCATATTTACCTGTATCCACAGCATAAGGATCAGCATAACCACGACTGCCCATCACTTTATCCCTATGCCATCTATAACCGAAATGAGGTCCACAAATCATAGTGAAATCATATAATTGCGGAGTGTAGTCCTGCAAGGAATCAGATACCACAATGAGATTCCAACAGCGAAAAAACTCGAACCATAAAAAATGCCTCAGTTTTTGCATATATTTGTACCATGTCACACAGAAAAGTCGCTGCATCGACACTACGAAGTACAGACTCAGGATGGTAAGCCCTTATCGCTACAGCAATTCCAAGAGCAACCTTCATTCTATTGGACCAAGAGAACGTATCTGAAATTTAAAGGCAACATGTTAAAGAAAGCTACCTTTTCCTAAGCCAGCGACAAGACAAGCAATGCAACTTCTAATTATATTCTACTAGCAAGAAACGCAGCTGAGAAAAACAATGCTTCATTTTCATAAACGACAATAACAACAACATGCCCTTAAACCCACAAAGCTTGGTAACTTGGGGTTCTAGTGATTTCAAAATAAGTAGAACCGTCCTCCTACTAGCTAATTATTCTTAAGGCTTTGGTGTTGATCTTGTTATATTGCTTGGTACATTGTATATCTAGACTTGGTACATTATATATCTAGACCCTTTCCATGTTAGTGGCACAGCAGTGAATAATAGAAGTTCCGTCTTGCATTTTGATCTGTTGAAATAAGGAAGCAGGAATGAGGAACGCCAAGTGCAAGAAATCTACCTTTGGGTATTAGATTACGCACACAGTCCATTGACTTGATATCATATATAACGGCACTAGGAAGATCGTTATCTTCATAAAAGAAGCTGCCAAAACCGATCGGCTTAGCAGTACACTTGTAACTTTTATCGTGCAAGACAAACATTTCATTCTACAACAACAACAACCGAGTGTAAATCCCATTAGTGTGCAACAACAAAGATTTCATTCTGCAACCCAAGAAAAAAAATCACTTGATCCGAACAACAATTAAAGCTTCGCAGTACAGGTATGCGTACCATCAGAAAGAACCTGCCGCCATCTATGTTTTCGTCCCATATTTTGACAGCAAAATGTTTATCTCCATTACTTCCTCTGAATACTTTCCCACATAGGAAATCTTTTCCACATGAGAACTCAGTAATCAAACGGTCTTTGCTGAAGTTATCAGTAGACTTCAGGATGTCCTCATACTTCCATCGTTCTATACCCCACAGATGAGTCCTATCTTTATGCTTAGCTTTTTGAGCTTCAAAGGACTGTTTACAACACAAACGAGTACGGGTGGTCACCAATCGTGTAATTTTAGCAGAACAGATTCTATAACACGGATGTAGAATGCAATAGTATTGTGATACCAATGAGCAACTTGACCCGATCACAAAACCCTGAGTGGGAAACTATGTTGGTAAGACAATTGAGATCTTTTCTAGAGATCTCATGTTTGCGTTTCGTCATGGCCACCGAGACCGTTAACTTCAGAGCCCACGGGGTTAGGACACCATACTATATTGCTATCTTCTTAACAACAACAACAACATAGCCTTTCATCCCAAAAAAAATTGGGCACGTACAACACGAACTGGAGCGATATTTGAAGAAACACACAAATAGACACACAAACACAAGAATGAGACCATATCCTGATCACACTACACTACAACATACGTGCATTGATAATAATCAATATATAAAACAAATAGTCACCTACTTCACTTTTGGACACTGAGAAATCAAATCCTGGACAGAATTATTGCTTAAGGAGGCAAGTTTTAGAATGCCCAACACAAATAATGGCTACCCAATCAAAAAGGTACAATCTTTCTTTAGCTTCATACGTAATATGTATTATGGCAAATCATATTCAACAAGGTAAGTGGGAATAAACATGTCAAATTTATATAATTAAAAAAAAAAAGAGTAAAACGAAGAGCGAGAGAGTATTACAAGAGCAGGAGGCATAATTGTTGTTGTTTGAGTGATTGATCGATTTCACAGCAAGCTATCACAGAAATACGGCACGCTTTGTTTATTCCCGCTTACCTTGTTGAACTACCTAATAAAAGATTTTTTTATTGAACGACCTATTAATTTATTATTCTATTAAGTCGATCAACACGCAATCAATTAGTACCAAA
>ONZK01000837.1:12659-25996 GCA_900322385.1 Pharnaceum exiguum | reverse complement strand
GTTATGAGTAGGATTGATGATTATTGTCATATTTCACTATCAAACTACTAGTGTATAGCAATGAGGTGAGATTAGATTCGATTTATCGACTCGACTTGGGTCGACTTGACCCGACTTCAACCGAATCAACGATTCGACTTGAACCAAGTCACGACTCGATGCAAGTCGTTCTTGGACCGATTTATGACTGACTCGACTCAAACCGAATCGTCGATTTGAAAAAATTTCACATCGTTGTCGAATCGGTCCTTTTCGATTTGGTTCGACTCCGATGCCATTTTCCACCGACTCGATTCGATTCGCTTTCCACCGACTCGATTTCGACTCGATTTCCGACTACAAACCAATCGTTGGTCAGCTCTACATGCACGCATGAAGCTGAAACCTGAAAGATTGTATCTTTTTGATTTGGGTAGCCATTATTTGTGTTGGGTATTCTAATACTTGCCTACTTATGCTAAAGTTAGCATCTTTTTGTTGTTTTATTTGTTTTTGTTATATAAAATGTGATGATCATATTGTTGGAGAGCAACTTTGGTGACCCATAATGGTGTTTCAAATCGTGTACCACTTCCGGCCGTTTATAATTTATTAATGCAGAAGAAAATGAATTAACAAATCACGAAATGATGAGATTGAAGTGGTACACGGTTTGGGACACTATTTGGGACACCAAAGCCTCTCTCTGATATTGTTGTATTGGATGGTCATGGTTGTGTATGTATATTTTTTTTAAATTGTCAAGGAACCCACTTATTTGTGGGCGAGTCTCGGGAATTCGAGGGAGGGCTTTGCCATCTCAGCAACCTGTGTGTATGTATGTATATATGTGTATGATTTTGTGTCAATTTGTGGGCTCAGTCGCTCTCTCTTTCTCTTTGTAATATGTGTGTTACTTCGAATTCGTGTTAGTCGAACCCAATTTGTTGTGGGATAAAAGGCTATGATAGCATGGTTGTTATTTTTGCCTTACCTAGTTTCCCACTCATTGGTATCACAATATAAATGTCAAAATTGCATTTCTAAATCAGTGTTATAGAATCCGTTCTACTAAAATTACAACATTGGTGAACCCCCTTACTCATTTGTTTTGTAAACAGGACTCTGAAGCTGAAAAGGCCATGCATAAAGATAGGACTCATTTGTGGGGTATAGAACTATGGAAGTATGAGGACATCCTTAAGTGTACTGATAACTTCAGCAAAGACTGCTTGATTACTGAGTTCTCATCTGGGACAGATTTACTATGTGGGAAAGTGTTCAGAGGAAGCAACGGAGACAAACAGTTTACTGTCAAAATATGGGACGAAAACATAGATGAAGGCAGGAGCTTTGTGCAGAATGAACTCTTTCTCTTGCACGATAAAAGTTACAAGTGTATTGCTAAGCCGATCGGTTTTGTCAGCTTCTTTTATGAAGATAACGATCTTCCTAGTGCCGTTATATATGATATCAAGACAATGGACTCTGTGCGTAATCTAATACCCAAAGGTAGATTTCTTGCACTTGGCGTTCCTCATTCCTTCTCCCTTATTTCAACAGATCAAAATGCAGGACCGAATTTCTATTATTCACTACTGTGCTACTAACATGGAAAGGGTCTAGATGTATAATGTACCAAGCAATATAACAAGATCAACACCAAAGCCTTAAAAATTATTAGAACCCCAAGTTACCAAGCTTTGTGAGTTAGGAACTTAGGATTCCGCTGTCTTGTTATTTTAAAGTAGATTTACTCTGAACCGATTGATTTACGAGTAAGTATTCACAGGCACTCTTTTGTTTATGCTTAAATCTGAATGGGTTTGCTAAATAAATTTGTAAGATGTTTAAAGTTAAGACCTTCCTGCAACTTATTCATTTGTTAAAAATCAAATTTTGTTTTGTGGCCTCTTTGTATCCAATGCCTCTTTTGGTATTACTGAATCTGTATAAATCGAAATGAAATGTTCTTGTCCTACGCTTTTCTTCACCAGCTATTCTGTATCTGCAGGAAACAACTTATCAGATTTGATCCCACCGCCCTCTTAAAACATTAGTTATATCTTATATGCTTCAGATCAATAGTATTGTAGTCAGTAGTTATGTGCTCAATGTCAATAGTTTGGCAATTCTATACTCCTGTGTTCTAATTCTCCTTTGCCTTACAAATATTGCTCTACTGAAAATATGTGCTTTACACTCGGTAAGTGGTTTTGATTTGTTCTGCCTATATGGCTATATGTGGTATTGAGCTACTGGGTAGATGGTCATTGAACTACTTCGCGCTCCGGTGTTAACCGAACCAGTTCTGTAGGCTTGTGTAGTATGTGATTCTGTGCTAAAAGGAACAGGAAGTTGCCTGAATAATTAATTATGTACCACGCTTATGATTATCTTCCTTTTGCTTGTCAGTTGGGCTGACTTGCATGGTGCAATTTTGTCTTTGGTTTTGAAAATGAAGCAATTACAAATTCTTTTTGGGTCCATGTTAGCCGACCCTAATCAATTTTGGGTTTAAGGGCATGTAGTTATTGTCGTTTATGAAAATGAAGCATTTTGTTCTCAGCTGCGTTTCTTGGCTAGTTGAATATGATTAGAAGTTGCATTGCTTGCCTAGTCATTGGCTTAGGAAAACATGTTGCCATTTAAACTTCAGATACGTTCTCTTGGTCCAATAGGATGAAGGTTGCTCTTGGAATTGCTGTAGCGATAAGGGCTTATCATCCTAAGTTTAAACTTCGCAGTGTCGATGCAGCAAATTTTCTGTGTGACAAGGTACAAATATATGCAAAAACTGAGTTTTGTCTGATGGTTTGAGTTTTCTCGCTGTTGGAATATCATTATGGCATCTGATTCCTTGCAGGACTACACTCCACAACTATATGAGTTCAGTATGATTTGTGGACCTTATTTCGGTAGTAGATGGCAAGTGGATGGAGTGATGGGCAGTCGTGGTTATGCCGATCCTTATGCGGTGGATACTGGTAAATATGCATTTAATCAATAAAGCCAATGTTTAGCTTACATGCATCGTACATTAATTTTTGGCAGTGTTTTGTCCTATACTCATAGAGTCATTGTCATATATCATCAGGTTTGTAGTCATGTTACTTTCCTTTATAAAGATGCATAAAGATCAGCTTGGGCAAATAGCCTCTTATGAGCGTCATTGGTTTGATGATGATTTTAATTTCTCCAACTTATACAGGCGAGTGTTCCGTGAAAAGTGATGTTTTTGCTTTTGGACTTGTACTCTTGAGCTTGATAACCAAAAAGCTGGTCAATGGTGCGAAAGAGACTACGGATATGGACTTTGTGAAGGTTGTTCAGGAAGAGTACAAGAGGCTGAAAGGGCCAAAGAGAAAGAGGCCTTCACTTGCTTATCAAAGCTTTGAATCCGCACCCTACTTCGATTATGGCGATGCTTCTGCTGTTACCAAGTTAGCATTAACATGCATCAGATACAAGCCTGATGAGCGCCCAGATATGGATTATGTAGTCAGAGAATTAAACAGCTTAAAGATTATATCAAATTATTGTGAAAAAATTGGTGTCAAGCGTATGCTGGAATGACTTTGATAATACAGCAGTATTTTGCACTCGTGCCATGTATAATCAGGGCTCTGGTCTTTCATTTTACTCATAATTTAGGAGTAGTATAATATTTCATCGGCAGTAGGGACAATCAGTTTAATGTTATTGCTTCTTCACTGTTTGCCACAACGTTTGAAATTCCGATTATGTAGAATTTTCATTATGTTAATGCTAAAAGGACTGCTGTATTTGGTTTTTGTTGTGAATGTTCTCCCACATTGAAGAGGGAGGACCTTTGTTGGTAACAAGGGAGTATAATATGTGTGTGTGTGTTGTGGTGACAAAATGTTCCACATTGGTTGTGTGAAAGAATTAGAGGTGTTTATAAGTGTAGTGAGCCCTCCACTCATTGCCAATTGGTTTTGGGTTGGATCTCACGAGCTTGTAACGCCTCTCCGTGGTTTGAGTTTAACATGGTATCAGAGCGGGTCCCTATTGGGCCCCTCCCCCGAGACATGTAGTCTACTCGAATAGTCCCATACGTAAGACCCACAGAGGCAGAGAGGCATTCGAGTGCGGGGGAGTGTTGTGAATGTCCTCCTACATTGAAGAGGGAGGACCTTTGTTGGTAACAAGGGAATATAATATGTGTGTGTGTTGTGGTGACAAAATGTCCCACATTGGTTGCGTGAAAGAGTTAGAGGTGTTTATAAGTGTAGTCAGCCCTCCACCCATTACCAATTGGTTTTGGGTTGGATCTCACGAGTTTATAACACCTCTCTGTGGTTCGAGTTTAACAGTTTTCGAATATCAACAGTTAGACCTATCGTTGTGGTGAGTATAATATGTGTGTTGTGGTGACAAAATGTCCCACATTGGTTGTGTGAAAGAGTTAGAGGTGTTTATAAGTGTAGTCAGCCCTCCACCCATTGCCAATTGGTTTTGGGTTGGATCTCACGAGCTTATAACACCTCTCTTTGGTTCGAGTTTAACAGTTTTCGAATATCAACAGTTAGACCTATCGTTGTTGACCAAACACTGATATCGATCATCTCTGCAGGTCTTTCTTTCACGCTGGCGCATTTGAGTTGTGTATATATGCGCATACGTGTAGAAGTGTCTACAACTCTACATTCTCGTAATTTTCTCTTCTTTTTTTTTTGGTGTGTTACTCGTATTTTCTTTGTCAACTGGCATAGCACAGACAATATATATATACTCCAATATGTCATGGGAAGGTAATTCCCCATAAGCCTTGAGCAGAGGAATTGCTAGACTAGCGCTCCATTGTAATGTAACTCAACCGCAATGGGCCTCCAACTTTTTCTATTTATATTTTAAAGTCGGCCAGTTGACTTCTACAAAAAAAATGTTTATTTAATTCCTTTAATTGATATAATAATCTCAAAGATTAACATTTATACCCATCACTTGATATTTACATTAACATTCGCCATACTTATACTTTATATAGGGCATGTTCTTTAATACTTAATTCAATCAAGTCTATTTCCAAAAAAAAACAATCAAGTCCACTTTTTCTCAATTCCTCTCGTAACTGTAACTTGTACGTAAGAAAACGGAGGGAGGGGGTAACAATTAGCAGCTATATCATGTAAAGTATTGATGAATATTGAAAAAACTATTGTGAACAATATTTAGGGAATAATATACCGTATAAACATACTTTTGTACGTATTCTATATATAGCATGTCAGGCATCCAGACGGTCAGTCCACCGGAACTCCGGAAACAAAAATTCAGAGACGAACAATCACATTAAAAAAACCCTCTTTTTAACCAGAACAATAGAATAAAATATAAATAAGTAAATAACCCTTCAAACTCTGATATAATATAACATTATTTTGTAACAAACAAAGCGCGCCGTAATTCGGTGATAGCTAGCTGTTGAAATCAATCACTCAAATTAAACAACAACAACAATTATGCCTCCTGCTCTTGTAATACTCTATCGCTCTCTCGCTCTCTTTTCGTTTTCTGTTTTTTTATTGACATGTTTATTCCCACTTGTTGAATATGATATAGCTGCTGTTTGCCATAATATATCTCATGCATGAAGCTGAAACCTGAAAGATTGTACCTTTTTGATTTGGGTAGCCATTATTTGTGTTGGGTATTCCAATACTTGCCTCCTTAGGCAATAATCATGTCCAGAATTTGATTTCTCAGTGTCCAAAAGTGAAGTAGGTAGCTAAAGCTAGCATCTTTTTGTTGTGTTTTATATATTGATTATTATAAATGTGCTGATCATATGCTGTGTTCTGACTTCTGAGGATGGATGGTCATAGTTGTGTATGATTTGTGTCTATTTGTGTGCTTGCTCTTTCTCTTTCTTTGTAATGTGTGTGTTACTTGGAATTCGTGTTAGCCGAACCCAATTAGTTGTGGGATAAAAGGCTATGATAGCATGGGTGTCCTAATCCCACGGGCCCTGAAGTTTACGGCCAGGATAACCTTTGGTGGCCATGAGGACTCTTACGTGGGATCTCTAGAAAAGATCTCAATTGTCTAACCCTAGTGGGTAGCTCAGTTGGTAAGATATCTGAAATTTATTCTAGAGGTCCCAAGTTCGAGTCTCCACAGGCCCACCGGAGGTTTTACCGGTCGTTAACTTCAGGCCCATGGGATTAGTTAGGCAAAATATAGATACGCATGGGTTTTTTGGTTGTGTCAAGTTGCTCATTGGTATCAAAATATTATTGCATTTCTACATCAGTGTTATAGAATCTGTTCTGCTAAAATTACATGATTGGTGACCACCCGTACTCGTTTGTGTTGTAAACAGACCTTTGAAGCTGAAAAAGCTAAGTATAAAGACAGGACTCATTTGTGGGGTATAGAACGATGGAAGTATGTGGACATCCTGAAGTGTACTGATAACTTCAACAGACTGCTTGATTACTGAGTTCTCATCTGGGACAGATTTACTATGTGGGAAAGTATTCAGAGGAAGTAATGGAGATAAACATTTTGCTGTCAAAATATGGGACAAAAACATAGATGACAGCAGGATCTTTCTGATGGTACGTATACCTGTACTTTGAAGCTTTAATTGTTGTTCGGATCAAGTGATTTTTTTTTTGGGGGGGTTGCAGAATGAAATCGTTGCCTTGCACGACAAAAGTTACAAGTGTACTGCTAAGCTGATCGGTTTTGGCAGCTTCTTTTATGAAGATAACGATCTTCCTAGTGCCGTTATATATGATATCAAGCCAATGGACTCTGTGCGTAATCTAATACCAAAAGGTACATTATTTGCACTTGGCGTTCCTCACTCCTTCCTTATTTCAACAGATCAAAATGCAAGACCGAACTTCTATTATTCACTACTGTATATCTAACTCTAGTAACATGGAAAGTGTTCAGTATATAATTTACAACAAAGCCTTAATTCCAAAACTGATTGGGGTCGGCTACATGTCATGAACAAGTGACTAGATCAGTGAATGCGTTGGCCATCACACCCCTACCACGTCAACCCTCCTCCTTTATCCGGGCTTGGGGCCAGCAATGAGAACTGTAAACAATGTTTGTAACGCTCACAGGCGGAGTTATGGTGTACCAAGCATATTATATCTGAATTAGGAATGAATCTGTACTTCATCGTCTGTGTTAAAGAAGAATAATTAGCAAGTTGGAGGATGGTTCTTCTGATTTTCTGGGTTATAATTATTAGAACCCTATGTTGCCAAGTTTTGTGGTTTAGGAGCTTAGGATTCCGTTGTCTTGTTATTCTGAGGTAGATTGTTGATTTACAAGTAAAGGTGTAAGTATCCACGGGCACGCTTAATTCTGAATGGGTAGCTAATTAAATTTGTAAGATGTTTGAAGTTAATGATCAAATTTTGTTGTGGCCTCTTTTTTTCCAGTGCCTCTTTTGGGATTTACTGGATCTGTGCTAATGAAATGAAATGTTCTTGTCCCATGTTTTTCTTCTCCCATCAGCTTTTCTGTATCTGCAGGAAACAACTTATCAGATTTGCTCCCACCAGTTCTTTTATAACATTAGTTATATGCTTAAAACCAATAGTAGTTATCTGCTCAATGTCAAGTTTTGCTAATATGTAGTACTATACTCTAATTCTCCTTTGCGATACAAATATTGCACTACTAAAATATGTGCTTTACACTCAGCAAGTGTTTTTGATATGTTTTTTCGTAGGTCATTCTGGAAACGGCCTCCTTGGCTGCGTTCATCAGACCTCCTCACTACCCCATCTGAGACGGGATAACACTGGGTTGTTGGTAGATGACCATTGAACTACTTGTCTTCGGATGTTGAAAGAACCAGTTCTGTAGGCTTATTAGAATGTGATTCTGTTCTAAGAGGGTACAACTTTTGGTACAAGGTAGTGAAACATGGGTTAGTACCTTAGCTGTGTCTAGATTGGGACCGACACATTGGGACCATAAGCCAGTAACCCAACAATCATAGAGCTATTTTCTTTTCCTTTTTTTCTTAATAGAGGGGGTGGGGTGACCTGTGAAAATTGCCTGAATTATGTACCACGCTTGATTATCTTCCTTTTCCTGGTCAGCTCAGTTAGGCTGCCTAATGGCCGGCCTAATGTGCAATTTTGTCTTCTTTTCTTTTTTTTTGAAAATGAAGCAGTTACAAATTCTTGTTTGGTCCATGTTAGCCGACCATAGTCAAATTTGGGTTTAAGGGCATGTTGTTATTGTCGTTTTTTTTTTCGTAGCTGTGTTTCTTGGCTAGTAGAATATGATTAGAAGGCATTGGTTGTCTAGTCGTTGGCTTAGGAAAAGGTAGCTTTCTTTAACATATTTCATGTTACCTTTTGAACTTCAGATACGTTCACTTGGTCCAATAGGATGAAGGTTGCTCTTGGCATTGCTGTAGCGATAAGGGCTTACCATCCTAAGTCTGTACTTCGCAGTGTCGATGCAGCAAATTTTCTGTGTGACATGGTACATATATGCAAAAACTGAGGCATTTCTGATGGGTTTTTTTTTGTTTTTTGGCTGTTGGAATCTCATTGTGGTATCTGTTCCTTGCAGGACTACACTCCGCAACTATATGATTTCACTATGATTTGTGGACCTCGTTTCGGTAAGAGATGGCATACGGATAAAGTGATGGGCAGTCGTGGTTATGCTGATCCTTATGCTGTGAATACAGGTAAATATGCATTTAAGCAATAAAGCCAATGTTTCTCCTCAAAAAAAATAAAGCCAATGTTTTGCTTACAAGCCTGAGATCATACATAAATTTTTGGCAGTGTTATGTCATATACTCATGAGAGTTATTGGTTTGATTATGATTTTTAATTTCTCCATCTTATATAGGTAAGTGTTCCGTGAAAAGTGATGTTTTTGCTTATGGACTTGTACTCTTGAGTTTGATAACCAAAAAACTGGTAAGTGATGCGAACGAGACTACGGATATGGACTTTGTGAAGGGTGTTGAGGAAGATTACAAGATGTTGGAAGAGCCGGGGAGTAAGAGGTACAAGATGCTGGAAGGGCCGTGGAGAAAGACACCTTCTCTTGCTGATCAAAGCTTTGAATCCGTACCATACTTCGATTATGGCGATGCATCTGCTGTTACCAAGTTAGCACTAACATGCATCAGTTACGAGCCTGATGAGCGCCCAGATATGGATCAGGTAGTAAGAGAATTGGAAAGCTTAAAGATTATATCAAAATATGGTGAAGAAATTGGTGTCAAGCGTATGCTGGAATAACTTTAATAGTATAGGAGTATTCTGCACTCGTGCCATATATAATCAGGGCTCTGGTCTTTCGATTAACTCAATAGTTTAAGAGTCGACATCTATTATAATTTTTCGTCAACCTTGGGGACAGACAACTTAATGTTATTGCTTCTTCATTGATTGCCACAACATTTGAAATTTGGATTATGTAGAATTTTCATTACCTTTTCCTAAATTAAAATCGTGATATTATCTCTGCAGTTCTTTCTTTCCTGCTGCTGGCGCATTTGAGTTATCAAGTCGGCTTTGGTGTCCCACAATGGTGTATCAATTTATTTACCAATTCAATCTCAACCGTTCATAGTTTATTATTGGACTAAAAGAAAAATAATTAGCAAATCAAGATTAGAGTGATACACGGATTGGTACAACATTTGGGACACCAAAGCCCCTTTGTGAGTTATCTATCATTATATATGTGTAGATCTGACTAGATCATCGCTTCAATTTACTCATATTTTCTTTGTCATCTGGTACACAATTTAAACTCACATCAATAAGCCTTGAATAGAGGAATGCTAATCTAAATATCCGATAGCAGAAATGTAGCTCAACGCCTCAACCGTGCCAAAGATATTTGATCCAATATAAGGGTCGTCTAAACTAAAAATCTTTGATCCAAAATAAGTGTTATTTTTAATGAATAATTATCACAATTTTTGCAAATTTGCAAAGTATAAGGTTTGCGCTCCCAATTTCAGAATTAAACATATTTACCGCGAGATTAATGGCGCGGCTGATTAGTTATCTAAAATGGGTCATACTTCTTCCAATGAAACAAGGCCCGGACAGGGTGTGAAACTCAACAAACCCCTTCCGTCATACACTCATACCTATGTCTATATCCCACTTATTTTCACTGAAAATGGTCGGTTCCGTCACTTCCTGTCTTACTCTGTATACATTCCGAGACTGAAACTCAGTAATTAAGCAGAGCCTTTGCTGCAATTGTTGATGTGTATACTACAGAAATCAGAATGTCTTCAAACTTCCATCCATTTACAACTTGATAGGACTGACTGACCCAATAAAATGCCTATCCAAGGAGTTTTGAGTTCTGTTCGATTTAAGAGAGGGGCCTTAGTTGACAAGCAACATTCAATACTGGACAAATTCTTGCATATGGGTGCAACTATGATGATATCTAACACAAGTACACAACTATAAAATCAGGCGTAAGGCAATAAATTTTCGCCTAAATTAAAATCAAAACAAAAAAGAAGAATTTACCCCAAGTATGGCAACTTGGAACTCAATTAAAGCAGAAAAAAAAATGCTACCTAACAATAAAATAGAGAAGGAGACGTACATCACCCATGTTTGCTTGCTTAAAACGCTGCTAAAATAATTAACTGCGCTAGATGGTGATGCTGCTGGTGAAGGGGATTATAATATAGCCGGCGCGCAAAGCAATCGAAGCCACTATTGGCCATTGGAAATGGCCTTCCTGTGACATTAGTCACAGTATGTACAGCGTGTGTGAGTTTGTGTGGTGAAAAAGAAAATACAGGATATGAGAAGCCAGGTTATATGTAAAATGATAGAGCAGTTGATTTAGGAACCACAATGAAGGGGTGCTGCTACGCACTACATACAAACAAGTGAACTGATCCGAGTTTCTGATGATTGTGGCAAACACTGAAGAAACAATAATATTAATTGGCCGTTCCAACTGCCGATAATATTAATTGTGCTGATTTCAACTTCTAAGTAAAAATAATCCATATCGACTTCAAGATTACATGTAAAATGAAAGAGCAGAGCCCCAATTACAATTACGAATGGCAGTTGTGCTGACTGCTGAATCAATCTGCAAATCACAGTTTTGACAGCATATCCATGACACCGATTTCTCCACCATATTTTGACATAATCTTCAAGCTTTGTAATTCTGTAACTACTTGATCCATATCAGGGCGCTCATTAGGCTCGAATCTGATGCATTCCATAGCTAACTTGGTAACAGCAGAAGCATCATCAGAATCAAAGTCCGGTGCTGATTCAAAGCATTCCTTAGCAAGCGAAGGACTCATTATGCCTGGCTCTTTCCTTTTCCTGTATTTTCCTTCAGCCTTCTTAACATATTCCAAATCTGTCTTGGTCGCAGCGTTGACCAGCTCTCCAGTTATCAAACCCAAGAGCACAAGTCCATAAGCAAAGACATCAACTTTCGGAGTACAAAGACCTGTGGAAGATGGAGAATTTCATCCATGTTCAATACCAATATACTTTGTAGAGGCAAGTCTACGAAAGTGTTTGTTATGCAGGTTCATATAGGATATATATTCACATAGATCCCCCAACCTTAAATCGCTACTTTAATTTTGATCTATTGACACTAATCATGTAAGCTCACTGGCTAAAACACATATTTACCTGTCTTCACTGCATGAGGATCTGCATAACCACGATTGCCCATCATTTTATCAAAATAGCACTTGCCAAAGAACACTCCTCCAGAAGCCGAAGCAAAGTCATACAATCGTGGAATGTAGTTCTGCAATGAATCTAATATTATCAATGTGATTCTAGAAGAGAGGAAACTCGATCGAAGTCATACAATTTATGAATGTTAAATGTCCAATTTACCCCTTTTCAAATCATAAAAATGAAAAGGGGTAAATTGGACATTTAATATTCATAAATTTGAAAATCAATTGCCACGTCACCAATTTTAACAGTCAACCCTTTGACTTAACGGTCAAACCACTAAAACGATAACGGAACCAAACATGAGGCCACCAAAATGACAATATCCAAACCTTGGGACACCAATTCATAATTAGCCCAAACCTCAGGGCACCAAAACGCAAAATATCCATAAATTGCATAGAATGAGTATGCCCATGGGTACACATTTACTACGTACACCCACTTTGATTTTCTCTATTACTTTAGGCCAACTTCCCCCAACAAAGATAAAGGCCCATGATTAAATTATCTAATCACAAAGAAGGATGTACGAAGCAATGTATAAAGAAGGATGTACGAAGCAATGTATACCCGGATATTCGATAGAAATTTCCTTACAAAGAGCGCCAACAACACCACAAATAATCTGACATCCACCAGTGTAGGCTTTGCAAATTTTCAGTTAAATGCTCACACCCTTAAACATTTTGTTTAGCTGATAAAAAAAAATCTACCAATTGATATATCATTTCAAATTATCACTAAAGATCCTGTACTCTCTTTTCACAATTTTCTTCCTCGCCTGAAGGTAACGAAGCATGGTGGAATTGGTGGAATTAGATCCTGTGGAGATCAAAAAATGGACAAAGAATTTCAAAGGCCGACATCTTATTGCAGAGGGGAAGTCTGGAATGGTCTTTGAAGGATTGATGCCACCACAGCCGACTGAGACACAGCCCACTGAGACAGAGGAAATACAAGTTCAACAAAAAATTGCAGTGAAAAGATATCCAAACACAAGAGATGCGGAGTCTGAATGGAAGGTAAGGCTCCCTGTTTTGATGGGAATAAAGGGTAGAGAAAGAGAGACAATTTTTACATATAAAAGGAATTGAACTAAACAAGGACGATGATTGTGCATGCCAAATATAAGTTTTTAGGTCAACTTCGTTCATCACAAATAACTTCAAGAAATCAACTCAATTTTTACGATGGAAATTTTACAATGAATAGACAACAATGATTTTGCATGCCAATTGTAAGTAGTGAAAGTCCTTAATCACCTGAACTCAACTCAAATAACTCGAGCCTTATCAGTTTGTCATTCTTTGAATGCATTTGGTATACAAGCTTGTCAAATAACTTCATACTTCATCAAATACTTTTGATTGAGACACTTTGCAGTAAACTTTTGATTGAGACACTTTTCATTTACTGCAGAATGAAGTTCAATTTCTTAAGCAGCAAGAGCACAAGCATAAAAATATCATTGAGATGATTGGTTATGCTAAGTGTGATGAGTTCTTTTACTTGGTACTTCCATTTGTGGAGGGAGTTCTATCCAACGATAAGATAATGAAAGGTATGCAGACTATCTAATAATAAAAAGTTTTCTTGTAAGAAACTACCTAATAGGGTCAACCTAAACTA
>ONZK01000837.1:0-12235 GCA_900322385.1 Pharnaceum exiguum | reverse complement strand
CCCCCCCCCCCCCCCCCCCCCCCCAATCTAGGGATGTCAATCGGACCCGTACCCTACCCAGACCCGTTAGACTCTACCCGATTATAAAGGGTATGGGTCTAAGTTTTTTAGACCCGATGGATCTGGGTAGGGTCTGAGACCCGTTTAGACAAATCGGGTATGGGCAGGGTCTCAGTTTCAGACCCGAGACCCTACCCGTTTACCCGATTAAAAAAAAAAAGAAAAAAAAAATCTGCCATTGAGTGCTAACTGCTAAGTACTGCTAACTATCCGCCTTACTAATATAGAAGTACTCTGTAACAAGTTACAGAACCTAATGTACAAGATAAGCAATTATTTATTAAAAAAAACAGATGAACCTCACTTCTCTTCTTTGGTTCCTCCCTGCCGCACTCCCTCTCTCCTTTTAATCTTTTTCATATCACTCGGAGTCACAGTCACTGAATCTCCTCACTTCACTCTCATCACTTGTTACTCGGAAGTCGGAAGCCGCAAACCATTCCCATTCCCATCATAGCCCAGATCGAAGCTCCCAACAGCTAAGTATCCTCACCCACATCTTCAGCTCCTTCCCGTCGCACGCCTCCCACACCCAGCAGGACAACCAGACAACAGACCCTTCATGGACCCAGACCCTTTAAGGACCCGAAGGGTATGGGTAGGGTCTGAATTTTCTAGACCCGACGGGTAACGGGTAGGGTATGGGTCCAAGGGTCTATACCCTTAACGGATCCGGGTATGGCCGGACCCGACCCGGACCCTACCCTTTGACATCCCTACATGGCAAGGGTAGTTTGGGTAGTTTCTTACCAGAAAACTTTTTCTCTTTTATTAGGTAGTTTTGTACAAAATCTGAGTTGCTTGTAAGTTGTAATTTTGAATTATTAAAGTAATTTGTGATCAAATTAAAATCTAAAACACGACACGTTTAGATATTGTAATTTTGAATTATTAAAGTGATTTGTGATCAAACCTAAATCTAAAACAACAGGTTTAGATATGACATCAATCCAGAAGATTATCAAGGGAATTTCAGAAGCGTTGCGCGTGCTGCATAACAATAACAAAGTACACAGCGATATTAAACTACAGAATATCCTGGTAACCAAGGTCAGTTCAAATTTATTTGTTCTTATTTCTATTGATTAAACTTGCTCACTTTACCTTTTCAATTTCCCAATTTTCCTTATTTAATGAATGAAAAATTTGTACAAAACTCCACCGATTTTTTTCGAGTTTGTACACAACTCCCTTATACCTTTTTTTTTAAGAAACTTCCTAACATTTTTTTGACCTTTGTATAAACATAGTTTTGACCGTTTTTAGATTTGTATCCCAATTTTGCCCTTAGCCATGTTTTCCTCTTTCCCTCACGTACTTCCTCCTTCCCCTACCCCTTCTCCCATTTTCTTTGTTCCTCATTCACCTCTTTCCCTACCTTCAATGTGAGACCAATTTTTTTCTCTCTCACCACAAATCACATTCAGCAACACTATCATCAAACCAATTTCATTAGAGAAATTCGAAAGAAATCTTATTGTGGCACGAGTTATTATCAAGCAAAATCTTCTTTTTCTCATGGTTTGAATACGTGCCCAACTTCTCCATATAAAGAAACCATCTTCTAGTGTGTTGAACTTGATTAATTTTAAAACCCTTATTTGCCTTCAAATATTTAAGTAATTGACGTTCTTTGAAAACTAATTTATTTGAGGAAGAATATGAGAAGGGGGAATATCCCTTTTTTATGTGAATCTGATTGGACTTTCTTTATTCTTCTTGATGTGAAAATGATAATTGTGTGTAGGTTGGTAAAGCTAGTGATGAGAAATTGAAGTCAATATGAGTATGGTGAAACTACTTACATAATTGTGTACAGCCTTATTATAAACAATCCTTATCTTTCTACTAGTTGTCAAATAATTAGTCTTAGTTTGTCTAGTTGTTGACTTGTTGTAGGTTTACTTGTACCTGTTAGTGTAAGAGGCTATTCTTCAAGTCAGAAATTTGATGTCCATCATAGTGATGACAAGTTAAAAATCGTTATTACTATAAAGATTTAATATCCAAATGGCAATTTTAATGTGGATTTGTTGGTTCATAAGGAAATGTACGATTCTATGAGATTTGTAGCATTGAAATGTATCAAATTTATGGGATTGCAAAAGGGAAAGAAAGTATGAATTGGGAAACATTTCAGGGGAACAAATGAGGTGGTGTAGAGGAAAATAGAATGAAGGGAAAGAGATATCGCGTGTTTATACAATTTATACAAAGGTCAACAAAATGTAAGGAGTTTCTTTAAAAAAAAAGGTTTAAGGAAGTTTGGTACAAACTCGAGGAATACCAGGGGAGTTTTGTACAATTTTTTCTTAATGAATTTATACACTATTTGAGCGAGCCATCCAACCCCACGTACAATAACGTGCAATTTAAAATTATTTTATAATATAGACCAGGGAAATTTTGAACAGATTTTGAAAAACTAACAGCCTATTTACAATTTTCTACAAAGAAAATATTAATGCAATTCTATTCTTTGAAATGAAATTTGTCATGTAGGACTATACTCCAATCGTTTGCGACTTTGCAAACGTTGGGGAGGCAGGACAGAGCGGATCTACTGTTCATACGCCTGGATATTCTCCCGATCCAAAGGCAGGTGTGATCTCAGGTTAGTTTATATTTACAAGAGTTAATGATTGAATTTAAATTGTTTCTATATATCTATTCCTACTATTATCTCAATAAATATTCCCCCAAATCTACCTTTACCCTTTTGGACGTTTCGATATTCTTTCTTTTCATTATTACAATAAGGTACTTTCTTTAAATATTGTGTCACATTTCCCTCAAAACTAAAATCTTAGAGGAACTCGATTAAAAAAATGATTTTTCTGCAAAATTTCTTATATCTCCTATTATTATCCCAACCCGTATTTATTTTTACATGATGTTACTGTTTTACCCTTGTCCACATCTAACCCATATTAAAAACAAAAAAAAACCTCAATTTTCCAAATCGTCTTTTTCACCAATCTCTTAAATTGAAACATCTCCCCTTAAGTAAACAACTACATTAGGGTTCATCTTTCTGGTTTCGTAATTGGCAATAGGGTTGTGAGTTGTGACAATGTGCGGCTCGATAGTACAAATAGTTTACAATAGTTCTTAATTTGAATAAATCCTTGGAATTATTAGAAGAATGAGAAATTATTTGTAAAAGTAGAATAGTAACACCTTGCGAAAAAAATAGGGGTAGGAACTATTCCGAAACTCGAAAACCCGGAAACACCCCAGAAACTCCAACAAGTCATTCTTTTCCTTTTTTATTTTTAAAATATGTTTTTTTTTGGAATTTCATGTTAAATAGGAAATAAAAGTAAGTTATTATGGTCTTAGAAATGTTAGAACTATCAATATGAAGGTTTTAAGTTGAGATGTTCTTAAAAGGTTATACTTTACATAAAAATACATATCTTTTTATTAATTCATTTGCCTGTTTCCTGATTTTCTAAAATTTGCCGTTTCCCTTCCCCGTTTGGGGACCCGTACAGACTAACATAGGAAATATAAGAAAAATTACAAAAAATATTTTTATAATCGAGATTCTCTAAGATTCTAGTTTTAAGGAGAATACCCAAATGGCCAAATACCAATTTAGTTATCCAGGGGTTTATATTTACATTTCTATTTCTCCTCCTAACTGTTGTTGTTGTTATCTTTATTGCACATATATCAGGTAAGTACCAACCTGCAAAAGATATGTTCGCTCTTGGTACGGTAATTCTATGTGTTCTAGTGGGGACAACTGAAGAAATTGGAGACATCAACCAAAACAATCATATCTCACAGAACCAGGTTCTTCTGGAGAGAAGAATCATGAGAACAGGAGAAGGAGGTGAAAGAGCTCAGACATTGTTTGACATAGGCTTGGCTTGTTGTTCAAGAGATCCTCAAAACAGACCAACAATTGGGGAAGTCTGTGATGTGCTTGAAGGTAGAAGAAGATGGCAAAAGCGGGTAGCGGTGGATCAAACAAAAGAAGGAAAGAAAGGAGAAGGAAAAGGAAAAGCTAAAAATTCAAGCAAAGGCAAGGGAACGCAGCAAGTACAAGAAGCTAAGCCTGATCCACAACCAACAAAGGGAATCGTGATCGGAAAGGCGAAAGGAAACAAGAGAGGCAAACGGTAGTCTATCCTTTGATGTTAAGGAAGGGAAATGCGTGTATATAAAAACCTATCTTTCAAAAGAAAAAATCATCTCCAATTAGCAGACACCAAATTTATAAGCAAGCGAACAAGCAGACTTACCAAGCTATTTTCTTTTGTAGTATTTTGATGCTTTTGATGTTCTCTGGAGGATGTAATCTTTTGATGCTTTTGATCTTCTCTGGAGGATGTAATCTTTTGATGCTTTTGATCTTCTCTGGAGGATGTAATCTTCTGATGCTTTTTGATCAGCTGGAAAAAAAGAATGACAAGACAAGCATTCAACTCATGTTATCATATTCATATGAATGAATACATAATGATCACAGGTACAATCAGGTGTGACAAAACAAATCAGACCTGTTACTTTAAATTGACTCATTTCCAATTACCAGGAAAATAGAGTCAAATTAAAATGTAAAGAGTCTCCTGGTGCTGCACCGATGCAATCTTTAAACTCTACTGCTGGCTATGAACTGCCACATCAGAATTAGAATCAGTCAAACTAATCAACAAAAAGAAAAGACCAATAAGAAGCCAAACTTTGTCTCTAATCTTGCGTGTTCACATAGATACTTCATCAAACAGATCACATAAACAGAGCAGAAAAACAGAGCAAAATCACAAATTAAAGAAAAGGGTATCCAAAAAAAAAAACAAAGCATGAATTTAGCAAAAACACTGCAACAACCAATAAGCTAGCTGAAATCATCTCATTAAACAGTGACCAGTAAAAGGAGGGTCAAAACAACAATCAAATTAACAACGGCTAAAAACCCAAATCATGAAATCAAATTGGGGATCCAACCATCAAATTTGGAAAAACTGTAAACAAAACCGATGGAAAAGCTGAGGAAAGAGAATCCAATCATCAAACTAAGAAAGAAACCATGAATTCGAAATGAATTGAAAGAATTGAGAGAAAAGCAGGGGAGAGAGAATGGACTGACCGAGAGAGATATAGCTCAAGAGAGTCGATGAGAGATGGTTCATTGTGAATGAATTTGAATTTGGGTTGTTGGGTATTTGTCCGATTGAGAAATGGTTGAGGGGATTGGTCAATTGAATTTACATCTCAATTTGGAATTGAAAATTAGGGTTCTTGTTGAATTGGGGGAGTTTCTAAGGAGAGAGAACGTAGTTCTGTGGTTATGCTTGTTTTGTTAGGTAGTCAGTAGAGATATCGTGGGGGTCGTGAATTATTGATAATAAACTTTTCTCTTTTCTTTTAATTTATTAAATTAAATGTTTTGTGGTACAGTAGTACTAAACTAGATTTGATTGTCAGAGAGTTATGTACTTATGTCCCCCTACACGTTGGACTTTCTGACTTGGGTTTTGTTTTTATGCTGTAGGAAGCCCACACAGTAGTTTTTCTTTTTCCTTTTTTTTTCGAGATTTTTTCATTCAGAGTTACAGTTGAAGACCGTTAAACAAATTTAACCGCTTGTGACTACTGAGTAGTTAGCCCTTTGCTCACAGAGTCACAGTGTAGTAGTAAGTCAACAAACACTCACTCTGTCACTAACTTCCAATGGCCTCTCTACTCCATTCTCTCACCTCACTTCACCTTTCTCACCTCTACACTCTCACACTCACCCTCATCTTCAAACCAAACCAAACCAAACCAAACCAAACCAAACTTAAAAGACTTTCTGTATGCCTCTTTTTATTTCAGGTATACTGATGAAGGTTTAATCTTTATTGGTTTAAACATCTGGGTCTTTGTTAATTGTTATTATATGTAAAGTTTGTGTCTTTTGTATGCTTTATCAATGAGTGCTACTTGAATTCATTTTTTTTTTGTGTGTGTGTTTTCAATTTCTGGGTATGTGTTATTTTGTTTGATGCTTTGTTTGGGGAATTTTAGTTGGGTGGCTGGCATGTGTAATCAATTATTGCCAGTTGAATTGAATACGGAGTATGATGTTTTGTTTGAATGCCCTTTGGTCTTGGGAGGTTTCAATTGTATAATCTTTGTGAATTATGGTACATGTCTGTTCATATCTTTTCTTTTTAGGGTATGGCCAATTGAATTGAATTAATGTAAAATGTTAAAATTGATTGACAATGTCCTAAGATCCCCTTGCAAAGTATTGAATTTGATTAATTTGTTCGAATTTCCTTAACTAATTGATTCTTTGGATTGCTTTTTTTGGGTTTCTAACTCTCTATTGAATGTGTGGAAAGTTTGTAATTTTATCAATTTTTCTTATTTATGGGTTTTTTTATGACTGTGTATGGTGGTTGTACTGCAAATGCAATAATGTGAGTACATGTGTGCTTCTTTTCTTTTTTGTGCTCCTTTGATTGTGTGCGCAACGTTTCTGATTTTGTCAAGGAAATGTTGATAGGTTTACGTATGATCAGTGTTGGTGATTATATGTGCATATGTAAATTGCAATGATGATCTTTCTTTGTGGAGCTAGTGTCTAGAGAGTTTATGATTATCAATGAAGTTTCTTTGAGTTTATGTTTTTGATCAGTGTATGCTGGTTAAAAATTTGCAAATGCAAGTTTTTTCTGGGTGATTTTATTGCAACATAGAATCTGCCCTATTAAATAAAATTCTCATTAGTGTACTTCTCTTCTAAAAATTTCCTTTGTTTTGGTACACTGCCTTGATGGATTGGTTTGACTTGTCTTAGCTTTATGGACTTGGTCTTGTCTTTGCTGGACATAAAGTCTCTCAAAACTTGCTTTCAACATAGAACCTGACTCGAATCAGGGATCAGGGCAGTAAAAGTTGTATCTTTGGACTATCTCATGTCTAAATAACTGTCATAGTGACTTAGGTGATACTTAGGAATATCTAGGCCCAACTTTCTCCTAAGGGGGAGACTCTTCAGAAACTTGTAGTTGCTGCAGCATGTTATTACTCTCTTGCTTCATCCGAGAAAGGATCTTATAAATTGGCAAGGGTGAGATGGTTTGGGGAATTTACAAGCTTCTTTTTATACAACAACAACAGCAACCCTGTAAGCCCCCTCTTTAGCATATTATACATGCTGATAGTGGCTCATTCAGTCATTTGGAGGCCTCTTTCTGCCTAGCCCTTTCCTGCTCTTGTACTCTCCCTCTGCCACTTAACAAATTCCCTATCCGTCTCTGTCGCAGCGTCAACCAGCCTTCTGGTTATCAAACTAAAGAGCACAAGTATTGAGCAAGTGTTAAGTGGAAAAATAGAAAAAGCAGGTATATGTTCCAATCCAAGGTATCATTAGTATTGAGTGGTAGGCTAGTAGCTCTAGCTGAGGTTCGAGTGGAAGAGCTCAACATGAGGACCGAACCGCACCTATCTAAACTGTACAGTTAATGGTTCAACATGAAATTAATTGTATCCGTTATCTGAACAACTATATAGTTTTTGGGGGTTTTGTCCCAATTAGTTAGTTCGGTCGGCTACGGATTATTTAGCTTGCTTTACTTGCTTATATTCACACACCCGAACGGATATGAACTGTTTGCCATCCTAACTCAAATGTCTGGTTTGATTGCGTTTTTGTGCAAGGGTGCAGAATTAAGAGTAAGACAATATAAGAGCTACTGAGCAAGTTTATTAGTAAAACTCTTAAAAGAGTTTTTTCATACTTTTCTATGTATATTTTAGCAAATGTAACTTATCGAAAAGCTATTTGCAAAATATGTTTTCTATTCCAAAAAAATGAAAATTATAACCAATTACAATTTCTCTTTATTTAATGGACAAGGGAAAGAGAGTTGTAAGTAAATATATTCATATGAATACTTTTTCTTACAACTCATGTAAAGTTTTGGTAAGATTATAGGTGCAAGTTATGTTACAAATTTCTTAAAACTAGCAATAATGTGTGTCATCCATTAAACAAGAATTTAGTTTGACTGGGGAAAACACTAATTTACTAATTAAAAAATTTGTGTGATTTTGTTCATATATGAGACAGAGTCATTAATGACCATGAGGGAGTTATTAATGAACACAAGTGTCATTAATCAACATTTTTGTTATTAATTATCACATTTCATATATGACACAGGTCTATACTTTATACATGTTTATAATTTACACTTTATACATGTTTTATGTTATTAATTTCTTTTGTCAAAAAAACTTAATGCAACTATTTAAATAAATTCCCCGTGCATCTATTATATCCCCGATTTTTCAAATCGGGGTAAGGCTGCGTAGACCAGACTCCCAGCACCCCATCTGAGATGGGATTTAGACTAAGATGTCGTTGTAAATCTATTCATCTATTTGTCATCTAGCCATAAATCAAAGATAAAAAATTGTGTGAACCCGTTTCATATATGAAACTGACTAACTGAGTGAAATGGGTCATTATTGGATAGTCGATGGATCATTATTGTGTAGTTGAGTGGTCGTTATTGTGTACCGGAGGATCATTAATACCCGGTCTCATATATAAAATAGATTTAAACAATTTTTCTCCTAAACCAAAAGTTTAGATCCCAAATATTTCTAGCTAAATTTTGAGGTTACAAGACTTATAACCAACTTCAATTTTCCCTTAAAATGACTTCATTTTAAGAAGATTGCATTTTTTTTTGAAGGGACACTTTGGCTTGATGTGAGGAGATATCCCTTAGACCCTTACTAATTAATTTAACAAAAATAATAAAAAAAATTCCCTTGAAAAAAAAGTAATAATAAATTTTAAAAAACAAAGAGTTAAATAGCCAAGTGCCAACCCGTCACCTCGTTGATAAAACATGTGATTGGACTACCTCAACTTCGCTGCCCACAACTCACCTCTCTCTCTCTTTCATTCACCAAATAGAAATATTCATATTCATATTATCAATCACTCGACTCCTCTCTCTCTCCTCTCTCCCAACTGTCATCACAACCAAATGGCACTCTCTTTTCTCACACCACTTCTCCTCTTCTTCCTCTTTTGCATTGGTTCTCGCGCCCTTGCCACCTCCCTAGGCCACGATGATCCCATTTACAGGTACCCTTTCTTTCAAACAACCAAAAACCCCACTTGACCAAAAAAAATTTAAAAAATTATTTTACAAAAATAAGAACATCTTAGGATACCCTTTTGGATGTTTAGTATGACTGTAGCTCTGTTTTTGGTTTTTGGGTGTTTTTTAGTTTTTGCTATATGGTTGTGTTTTCACTATTTTGTGTGTTTTTGAGTGAGAGAGTGTATTGAATGATAAAGGTTTGATTTTGATTGGTCAATTGTGATTATCTTAGTGTTTGGGAAGTGGGTTTTGTGTGTTTTTGAGTGAGAGAGTGTATTGAATGATAAAGGTTTGATTTTGATTGGTCAATTGTGATTATCTTAGTGTTTGGGAAGTGGGTTTTGTGTGGTTTTGTTAGTGGTTGTGTATTTTGGAAGGTTTTTGTTCAATTTGATTGTAGTTGATAGTATTTGTGATTGCTGTTGTAAGTATGAAGGAGGTGTGTTTTGATGGGTGGTGGTGATTGTTTTGAGCTAGTGATTGATGATTAAAGAGGTGTGCTTTGGAAGATTTGATGTGATGATCATTGGATTGACTTTTTTTGAGTGTGTGTAAAGTGTGGATGTAGAAAGGTGAAAGAGGATGAATGTGACTTTTGACTAGTGAGATATTGATATTCCAAGTGGGAGCTTTGAAGTGATGATGAGTGATTGAGTATGGTGATGTAATTTTGGAAGGGCTTATTTGATGATTTGATTGGTAATGAGTTTTTTGTTTGAGGGCTGATTGGTAATGAGTTAGTTAAGGTGATTCACTAATATTTGACTTTTGTGAGACTATTGATTGATTAGGAGGCATTATAGAGTGGAAAAATTTGTTCTTTTGAGGTTAATTGTGTTAATTACTTAATTGTTGCTACCTAACATGCAGTTGACCTTTATCCTATTCATGAGTTTTTTTTTTGGTTGGAACTTGGTAGAGAGCTGTACCTATATTGAAAGAGAATGGAGTGTTCTTTGAGCGGTTATGATACTTATACATGAGTTTTTTTTTTTGGGTTGGAACTTGGAAGAGAGTTGTACCTATATTGAAAGAGAGTGGAGTGTTCTTTGAGCGGTTATGATACGTATGTGCTTGATCTGAAATAGAGACGCTAATAACTCTCTCTATCTCACTTTGTTTGTCCTACTTGCAAATGCGGGTTGTTTCAAAATTGGTTGCTCTTCTTTGTTTAAGCTTGATATTGACATTGAACTTCCCTTTGTTCCTATCAAAGTTGATTACATCCCCTCCAACCTACATTTTATTATGTGAGTTATAGAGCCAGGGGCATCTAAGTCAGGTTATTGGATTGTCATAACTAATAGTGGGATGGAGTCGCTCCATTCCAATTGGATTTTGACATTGTGTCCTTGATTACCTCCCCATGAGTGGAACTTGGAAGATGCTGAAAGTTGGTTTGGCTGATAGAAGTTTTTTTGATTGGATGATGGGATTGAAATAGTTTCTAAAGGTTGAGTAGCTTTGTTGTAGTTGTGTGGCAACTGTTTGTGCTTGTCTGTACCCTTGCAAGCCTTTCCGTCACTGTGACAGATGCCAGATATAGGAAAACCTGAGGAGTTTTTTTTTTCATGAATCTTAGATATTTATTGATTGTAATGGCGATTGGAAATGTTTCAGTCATTATGAAGTTTTTTTTTAGTTCTTGTATATTATCATCCATGGCTCTGTTGAGAGTTGAGACTTATCCTGTTAAATGATTCGGGACAATATTCTCATTTGCTTGCCTATTTGTGGGAATTATTCTAATGACCATATTTCTTCTCCTCCTCCAGGGATTGTGTGGAGCATTGTGAGAAAACAGGGTGTGTTGGAAGCCAGTGCTTTCAGCATTGCCAATTTACTGCTGATGGTAACATTTCTGATGGTGGGTGGTACCTTCAAGAACCACTTTATTTGAAATGGAAACAGTGGGATTGCCGAAGTGATTGCCGGTATAACTGTATGCTTACAAGGGAAGAAGAAAGGAAAAGTCTTGGTGAGAATCCTGTCAAGTATCATGGGAAGTGGCCATTCCATCGTGTTTATGGAATTGAGGTTTGTAACTTGTTTGACTGTTGCTTGTCTTATGTGGTTTATCAGAGCACTCATGGTTTAACACTCAACTTTTACTTTTCTAGTTTTCTTTTAACTGTCTTATTTTGATCTTATAGGAACCTATATCTGTTGCTCTCTCTTCACTCAATCTTGCTATCATATTTCATGGCTGGATATCGTTCTTCATCCTTGTATACTACAATTTGCCTTTGAAGAGCGACCGGAAAACATACTACGAATTTACTGGCTTGGGGCACATTTATGGAGTCTTAGCAATGAACTGTTGGTTTTGGATTGCTGTTTTCCACAGTCGGTAAGTTGTTCTCGTACATACAGTCTATGCATCAAACTTGTAGAGTAGCATCACATTGATTTTTTCTGTATCCAAAATCTTTTGCATGTTATTTAACACTTAGATCTATGCACCCTCAACCAAATGGTTGCAAGGAAAGGCAAACTGCTGATTTTGGGGATCTTCTCTAGACTCATGTAGAGGAAGTGTGAACAAACAGGTGACAGATGCAGAATTGCAAAACTTTTGTGAATATTAATGCAGAAGAGTCCTTTTCCTAGCAGCAATTGCTGTTTCTCAACCTTGTAAGTTCATGCATGACGCCACCAAGCATGGACATCTTATTTTTAAAATATGAACACAAGAGAAACCCTTTGGGTTTACTTTGATTATCTGTTTGTCTATGAGCTGCCTGCAGAGAACATAGGTTCTGTCATAGCTTTTGCAAACTTTTGGGTGGTTTGATCAATGTCACCCAAAATCGGTCTTGTCATGGAACCCATTTACCTTTTCATTATGCACTAAGATGATGGTTTTTCTTACAGCCCTTGGCAAGAAACATGGATGCTACCATATCTTCTGGACATTAATGTCACTTTTTTAGCCACATTTTGTGACTTTGCCATAAACTAGACAAAGGAGTTCAAATTTAGTAGCCACTCAACTACAAAAGTGCAATTTTTTTTGTCTGTGTGTTGGGGGGGGGGGGGGGGGGGGGGGG